>PVJI01002303.1:0-56609 GCA_004026765.1 Micronycteris hirsuta | reverse complement strand
CATTTAAAAAAAAAAAAAAAAGAAACTTTACCTCAATATAAGAAACAAAATCATTACCCAGTTTGGGCAAAATAAGATAAACTGCCGTTCCCCCTTAAATAATTCATCTTTAAGTCATATTTCTGAGTAAACAGAAAGAGCAAAAGAGTTATTTTTGGTTAGCTTTTATTTTTATGATAACAAATGGTGTTTTCCAATCTTCATTGACAAGAACAGAGCAATCATCAAAATTCTCATTTCCTAATAATTTGAAGGAAAAGTAATTTTAAATGTTTGGCTTCCCATCGGTCTTTCTTTTTTTCTTTTTCCATTTTCTTAAATTTACTTTCTCCATAGTACATGCTAACACACTAAAATGGCCACTTCTAAGCCCTTAAATTAAATAAAGAATTAAAAAGGATAAATTAATCCTTTAAAATACATACCTACTTGTATCTATCTGTTATGAATCCATTCAAGAGGGTCAGAATAACTTTGAGCATACTTTACATATCAAAATTAGATATTTTGTCTCTAAGCATAATTCAAAATGAAACCTTCTTATGGTAATATTTTATTACAGACATTTCATTTTGTAACACAACAAATTTAAATCCTATTTATTGTCCCAATCTCAATTGCATGTTACAACTCAGTATTTCAGTCACTAAAATAACCTGCCAAATCTGGCTGTAATATCATGAGACCAGTTTATGTTAATCAAAAAGTAAAGGTCTAAATGTATTACTGTGAATATTTTAATACTCTTGGAAAAACAAGAAACTGGTTTGAAAGGCATATTTTTGTTAGTATTGAAGAAATATTGGGATTCTTCCAGGTGGAAATATTCATTCCATGTCATTCTCTTTTGAGGCTATTTTTAAGAGAGCAGCCATAAAACCAGAAGAATAAACCCCAGTGGGGTTGAAACTGATAGCTTTGTCATATATATAAATATAGAAAGTAGTTTTATAGGAACATGATGTCCAGTCATTCAAATAAAATTCCCTTTTTTTATATTAGTAATATTTGGCATTTAATAAAAAGTACTTTTGAGCATCTACTCACACTTTGGTGGTGATTTAAAGAACAATTAGGTAGTATTCCTGCCTTAAAAATGTTGCAGTATGCTGGAAAATATGGAACATAAGCACAGTAATGATGTAAAAATATGCACAAAACACATAAATCTGAATGATCATTAGAATAATCCAATATATGCAACTGCTAAAAGACAGTCAAAAACAATCAATATAGTTAGAAGACTAAAAATTAAAAATTTATTCACAAAAATGAGTCTTGAAAGGGCATAACAGATTATTTTTGAGAAAAACTAACCGGTGTTGACAAAAATGGAAACAGAATGAACATAACGCATAGCATCGCTTTATGTAACTGCCTTGTGATGAGTTTCCTTGATTAACCAGAAACAAGAGGACTTGAAACAAGGACAAATGCATTGAGATTTTCTGGAGAACCCTATTTTATTTCAAAGGACTTCAAAGCTTGCAACCTGGATTCAGAATGCCTGGGTCCAGATGCCATACTGCCACTCCATAGCCATGTGACCTTGAACAACTTCCTTGACTTCTTTGTGTCCCGCCCCCCACCACCTGTTTCCTCATTTGTAAAACAAGGACAGTAGTAGCTCCTGCCTATATGCGTGATGTAGTGAATCAACTTAGGGAATTACATTGCCCAGATCCTCTTTCCCTGTGTGGTTCTGGGTATGCAGGTCAAAAAAGGAATTTGCAGGTGTGCAGAGTGGAAGTGAGGCAGTGGCCATGTAATCTCTAAAGTCACTGTGGTCAGATGTGATGATGGACAGATGCAGAAATGCCTGGCGGGTTCCGGCTTGTCCTGGCTTTTCCTCACCTCTGTCCAGCAGTTCTTCCCTACTTGTAAGGCTGCTGGCCAACAGCAGGTTCAGGCCGGCCAGCAAGCACCTGACTGAAGACCCACAGAGGTAAAAGATACTCGGACTAATTGTCCACAGCTTCCCAGAGACCACTCCCTGAGCTCCCCTTCAGGTCGCCCCTTAATTGCTTGGACATGCTTGGCTTCTCAGACTGACGGGCGGGTGACTAGCTGATCCTCTAATTTCCATTTCTGGACCTTCATGTCCCTACCTCCTCCCATAATTGTGAGATCCAATTCCTTTTTTTAAAAACTCTTATGCCATAATACATAATACTTACTGTGAATGGTCTCCTGAATAAATGGTAACTGATACTCATTCTCATAGAGTTTTTCACAGATTTTGTGGGTTAATACTTGTAAAATGCTTAGAATAGTTTCTGGCATATAGTCAGTACTTCTAAGTGTTTGCTAAATAAATCTCCAAGCCAGTAAGTATTAGGCAAATGAGGAAGAAATTAAAAAAAAAAAAAACTTACGAAGGAGAAGGATGAAAAAATGCAATACTCTCTATGATACATGTATATGTATGTATACACACACCCTTTATGTACATGTATGTATACGTATATATGTACACACACACACACCATTTGGGTAACTAGGGCATACACATGGTGATACAAGTGAGTGGTAAACATATGAAATACTCAAAGAACCTTTGACAAAAGTAATTGCTAACACCTATCGAGTGCTGTCTCTGTGCAGGTGCTGTTCTATGTCTTTTACAGAGACTGTTTCAGGTAGTCTTGCAGCGTCCTGTGAGGTAGGTATTCCTTTCTATTATGCAGGGGAGCTTAGTGCAGCACATTAAGCATCTATTATACCATAATGAGGTGTAAGTAGGAGGCCATGTGTAAAGGAGACTAACTCGCATGCCTACAATCATTATAGCTGGAAACTGGGTCTAATACATGGGAAAACACAGTGTTCTTTTCCTCCTGGTTTCTGTCATGAAAGCACGTTACAAATTGTACTTGGGCCTGACAGTCTCATAACCTACTAGAGATTCTGAGAGAGTCTATTCCAGAGAAAGACAATTATTGCTGCCGTTCGGTCACGTTAAACAGTGGGCAAGAGAGGCTACCAATGACATGAAAAAAGCACATACTGACACAACCAGGAAACTCTGTGTGTGACCCCTGACCTCCTGTGTGACCTTTAGCAAAGGCCTTCACAAGTTGGACCCTAACTTCCCTAAGGGAAAAACGGGGATAATACCAGCCTCATAGCACTTTTGCAGAGATTTATGAACAATAACATTTGGACAGTATTTAGCATATTTTAGGCACTTGGTACATGGCTGACTGATATTATTTATTCCCTGGATATCAAGGTCTAAGAAATAGAAAAATTATCAAACAGAAAATAAAAAAGCTCTGAGTTTATTCTTGTTAAAATTGATACCAGCAGTCTATGGTTTGCATATACTACCCACTGATTTCAAAATTAGAAAGTTAATGTAGAAATGTAGAAATTGTATCTTACTAAAAATGTTATAACATGAAAAATAGACATTTCATGAATAAGGGAGCATATGAGAAGTAACAAGCACCTTCTAGTGGGTGGAGAGAAGACACCAGGTGGCTTGCCACGTCATGAGACCAGAAGACACGTGGTTTTTTTTTAACTTTTTTTTATTGTTGTTCAAGGATAGTTGTCTCCATTTTCCCACCCCTACTCCCCCCTACCCCAGCCATCCTCACCTCCTCAGAAGACATGTTTGCCTACATAAATTTTATCATGAAAATCCTGATAACTTACAACATTAGAAAAAATAATAGAAAATGAGATAATGAAAATTCTGTTTATATTTCTATTTCAAAGTTAGCTATATACTTCAGAGAAAAAAACTACCCTGACTTCATTAGTCATAAATGCCTATTAGTTAATAAAATTAACTATTTTCAATTTATCTCATATTTCACAGTAGGGCAATATTCAAACTTTCCCATACTAGCATGTAATCACAATGGCCTGTCTTATCTAGGATATAGAGAAATATATCAATTGAAAGAATTATTAAAATCATGATTCAATAATTTTCTATTGTTCCTCTCTGCTGTGGGTATTAATTTGGCAATCATACACTCATATCACTATATACATTCTGTTCCACTATTCAGTGTCTTCTAGCTACCCTATGTAAGACACTGCATATATTTGTAGTCCTAGGAAAAAAAGCTATAACTAAATTATTTCATTTTTATTCCATTTTAATTAGGTGATTTCCTTTTTCATTACCACCTGAATCCAATGAAATATTGAAAACAGAAGAAAAATGAAGTTTCTAATCACAGTCTCTTTTATACTACAGAAAGTCTTCTATTTTAAATAACATTCATTAACTATTCACATCTATTGCTGTAGCACTCTTTTCTGAATTATGAGTTTTTAAAAAATGATATTGGAAGAGTTAGGTATTATCAGATGAGAAAGCCCAAGATGTGCTATATATAACAATTCATTTTTATTTCAATTGTTCCCAGCCAGGTAAACAACTAGTAGCCAGATAAAATAATGATGATGAAATGCTTCAATTGTTATGACCCCAGCTGTATCACCGAATCCAGTAAAAATTGTAGAGAGAGTGTTTTATGTTTGCCAAGTCCTCTTCACTATCCTTACTCATCTGTTCTCCATGAACACAACGTAGTGCACTGGGATAATTATGGCACCGCTACATTCAAGTCAGCGATATGAAAACTGACTCATGAGTATTTGAGGGGCTTAATATCTAACTGGTAATTGCTTCCATTTAAACTTCACCACATTTTAGTAGTATTCTCAAGTGGCTTTTGGGTACCAAAATCATTATGGCAGGTGCAAATAAATGAAGACAATGGAGACAAAAGTCAAAGACTCAGTGTTCCAGTTTGGATGAGACTATTATGTAGGGAGAGGATTAAACTGAAATGTTAGGGAAATAAGAACGAGTGAAGCAGTGATGTATGCAGGGAAAAGAAGGTATGTTTTCCCTCTGCATTACAACTCACTAACAACAATAAACTCCACAGTCAATCCAACTAAAAAATGGACAGAAGCACCAAACGGACATTTTCTCAAAGACATCCAAATAAACAACAGGTCCATGGAAAGGTGCTCAGCATTACTCTTCAACAGGAAAACCAAAAGCAAACCCATGATGATATAACACCTCACACGTGTAAGATTGGCGATGACCAAGAAGACAAGGGGTAACAAGAATTTGGTGAGGATGTAGAGGAAAAGGCGCCTGGCACACTGTTGGTGGGAATGTAACTGTTTCAGCCACTGTGGAGAACAGTATGGAGGTTCCCCCAGAAACCAGAAATAGAACAGCCATACTGTCCAGCAATCCATTATCCAAAGGATGCAAACAAGTCACTGAGAGACATATGAGGGGAGACTCCCCCCAAAACAGAATTTATTTATAAAAATTATGTATTTATTCCTACAGGTTTAAACTTCAGTCACCTTCAAAGTACTCCCCATTGGATGCAATACACCCATCGAGACATTTTTTTCCACTGTTCAAAACAGTGTTTGAACTCATTGAGTTTGATGCCTTTTAGTGCTTCTGCCATTTTTTTGTTTCGCCTCTTCCACATTGGCAAAATGTTTCCCTTTGAGGACTTTTTTCATCTGGGGAAACAAAAAAAGTCACTTGGGGTGAGATCAGGTGAATAGGGAGGGTGGAGCATGGGGGTCATGCCATTTTTGGTAAAAAATTGCTGAACACTTAGCATGGGGTGGCAGGTGCGCTCGTAAATCCCCCATCATGAAATGGCAAACGTATTAAAGGAGTCTTCAAAAAAAACTCACTACAGCTGAACACGGCCTCTCACAAGAAAGCCAGCTGGTACACTGATACAGATGGGCTTCTAGAACACTCACCTGTGGAGGGAGCTTGTACTATTGTACGAGGGGCGCAGCCTCCAGAAGGTGATGCCTGTTTTGTGTGGCCTCCTGTATTACCTACTGCTTATTTGTAACTTATGTCTCTGATAGTGGTGAATCGGGCTCCCATTATATGCAAATTCTATAAACATATACATATAAGGTAATTTCAAAGTTGCTACCAGGTGAAACTTTCCAACTAGAGTATGGTCCTCATGCATAGTTCTTTTTTGTTTCCAGCTTTATCGTTCCCAAAGCAGTGTTTTCTAAAGTTATTTAGGTAAACAACCCCCCCCACTACTTTTAGGACGGCTCTGTCATACATTTGTTAAAAAGGTAGATTTATTTGTCATTCTCATTCTATCTTAGGATCCCCTGATATCCTGCTTGATCTTTTTTTAAAAAGGTATTTGCATACACTAATGTTCACATTTGTGATGCATTTTCTCAACTTTGATAAATGCATAGTATCGTATATCTGCCATCCAAGAAGCATACAGAACAGTTCCATCACCCCCAAAATTCCCTCGTGTGCCCCCTTTTACTCAACCACTGTCCCCTCCCCAAACCCTAGTGACCGCTGATCTGTTTTCCATCCCTATACCTTTTCCAGAACATCACTTGTTCAGTCTAGTTGTCATTTAACCAAATATATGTGTGATTCACCCAAGGAAATGCTAATATCAATAGTTTCTTCTTTTTATTGCTGAATAGTATTCTATTGCATGGCTATATGACAGTGATTTATCTGTTCACCAGCTGAAAAATGGGTATTTGTTTCCAATTTTTAGTGATTATTAATAAAGCTGTTATAAACACTCTCATACAGCTGTTTGTGTGAATATTAGTTTTAATTTCTCTTGAGTAATTATTTTGGAGTAGGATTGCTGGGTCATATGTCAAGTGTATGATTAATTTTGTAAGAAATTTTTCTTTTATCTTTTACTCTTTTGCTGTTCCAAAAAGTGTAGAGCAGTAAACATATCCCTTTAAAGTGTTCTCTAATTTTATAGATTTCATCTTTCAAAAAGAGCTGCTTCTCGTGATTTGTGGTCGGCTATGTGACAGTAGCTGGAAATATGTTCCTTCCTTCTCCAACTCTTAGAATAAAATATTGTGTCTCAAAATGCCCTGTCATTGGTTATTTAATTATCTAATGGGTACTAAATCTTTAGAATAATTATGGCCTGTTTTTTAGGTAGGTATTCCATTAAAAATAATTTTCTACTATTTTCCTAAAACAGATATTCTATAGGTTCTTAAAATGTATTTTAAACTAAAATTATCTAAATAAGAAAGTATTACTTTTCCTTGGCTAATAATTTAATGTGTACATATAGTATACAATATATGGGAATATGGAATCCTAAGGATAGCTATACAGTTATATCAAGTACTTAATATAATTTAATAGTAAACATATGTGAGAGTAATTGTAGAAGTATATATAATAGAATATATACAAAAAATTTACTAGAATAGTTATATTAGAACTATTGTATATAGAAAAGTTCCCATATTTTTAAGCTATGAGGCACTTTTTATGATTATGAATCTAAAATATAGGTATTTTTAATCCACCCTGTATTATATAATTCATTACTTCAAGAAGCAAGAAGGTGGGATAAAAATTATCCAGATTATTATTTCGGTCACATTTAAGTGTTTAGAGATTTTCAAAAATTAAACATAACATGTGATTTGTACTTCTACTTATTGTAGAAATGAGTAGTATAAATAAAAAAATTCAAAGCACTGCTATGAATTGGAGGCTAGATTATAATTCTTAACTAGAATTACCCAGGCCCACGAATGCTATAGCAAGCAAAATAATGAATAACTATCTCAAGTGGCTATCATATGCAAAGATGGGATTATCAGTTTATCACTAGAAAATTGGTTTTGAATTATTACTCTAGTAGTGAGAGTGGATAAGCTAATGTTCATCCATACTGTTTCCACTATTTGCTCTTCATCATACACGCTGAGATCAGCTAGAGTTACAGGTACAGACTGTAGCAATGAAAGATTTAGTAATCGACTCAGTATCTAAGAGGTCAGACACAGAAATCATATGGAGGCTGTGACTCAGAAAGGAAAACAATGTCCAAGTTGAGAGAGAAGGAGAAAAGGAAAGAAACCGCGGGAGGCCCTCCAGCTCCCGTAGGAGGGATAATGTGGTACCGAGAGGCCCTGGTACCTCGTTCTGAAGCTCTGCACAGCAAGAGCACTGCTTTTGTTTAGGTTCAACATCATTTAAACTGGCACATCTATTGGGTGATAACCCTATCCTGTAAAGAAACACCAAACCTTATTTATCTTTTCCAGGAAATGACTCCCGTGTTTGCCCCTGTCTTCTATACTATACTTAAACTAGTTTAGGGTAATAGCTATTTATAAGAAAATTTTAAATAACCTCATTCTATAGCTCCTTGGTTAAAGAATATGCAGTGCCCTCTATTATGAATTTTGTACAATGATGACAAATCAACCACGCCATTAACACCATATCATAAGCTGTATGTTTTATATATTTGGCACTGCCTTACTTGCGTCCATTTCAATGGGATTTCTCCATAGATCCCTTAGATCTAGTGCTATTTCCTCACATCTCTTCCTTTGTAACCTAGCTTATCCTGCAACATACCTGGAAAAGGCCCTCTTCTCTTCACCAGCCCAGCTCGATTTTCACCTTCTCCAACTGCCTCCTAGACATCCTCACTCAGATGTGTTAAAGACGATTCAGATTAAACATTTTCAAAAGTGAGCTCAAGAATCCTTTTCCCCAATCCAATCATACTCCATTGTCTTCTAGCTGAATGAATGGGCTCATCTTCTGGTCTCGTATATGACGCAAACACATATGTGGGGCTAGAATTTCCTATGTGCAGAAAGTCCTTTGTGCAATGGGGGAAATTCACTTTCATCCATGACCGGGACTGGGCATCCACTGGTCATTGAAAGTCCTGAGATGTCACTCGGCAACAGAGCACCCTCAGGGCCCACTGCCATCTATAAGTGAAGCACACAGGTTAGTGTCCATTGTTCTGGTACTTTCCCAAGTCCTGCAGCTCTACTGCTCGTGTGTCATGCTTGGGAGCAGGGAATCCTTTGGTGAGGCTGGGAACCCTGCGGGGTACCATGCAGCTGCCCAACCTCCCGGGCAGTGCTAGGGGATAGTAGAAAGGTGCCTTTACCTTCAATGTTTGATTGCTATTTCTGAATTACTATTTGCAGGTAACATTTTCCTTTTTAACATTTTCTATATTTAATTTTTTTATTTTTATAAATGTATTGCTTTAACCATCAGAAATAAATCAGTGTTTGGAAAAACACTAAAAAAAATCTAAAAATATACGTGCTAAGATTTTTTTATATTCTGACTTTGCAGATCTCAAAAGAATGCACAAATGTATTCCTACTTCATAGGGAATTAACGTGTGGTAAAGAACATTTGTTATAGTAAATGAAAAACTAAAGCAACACAGACTTGAAATCTCATTTTAAATAGATCACGTTTTTGTTTCTTACATCTCAGTATTCATTACTCAAAAACTTTTAAAGAAGAAACACATTTTCCCTCATGACTCAAGTCGGGAGTGTGTGTCTTGGTCATGGAGCACTGGCGTCATTTTAACTAAACTGGCTCGCTGTTTGTTTGCACCACTGTAAGTGTAATGCCATCTATATAAACTCTCGGCAATGTATGCGCCAAATTTCACTTTGGACATTAACCCTGGCAGAATCACATAGAGAGTAAAATGTTAAATTATTTTTTCACCAAATATACTCTCTTTTAAATGATAAATTATGCAAAGTATCAAACATATACAAAAGTAAAGAAACAAACCTCATAATTCAACAATTTTATCAACTCATCACACATCTTCACTAATTATCAACTCATGGCCAATCCTATCTTATCTATACGTCCATTCACTTTTCCCAACTCCAACTACTTTGAGCCAATCTCAGACTTCATCAAATTTGAACTTCTACACTATTTTAAAAGGCAAACTCAATAAGAGATTAACGGCAAACAGAAGCAAAAGGTTACCTTTAATATGACACTGATTTTTCCTTCTTATACAGAAAGTAGAGTCACAGGTACAAAGTCTGTAGCCCACTACATTGGATATTTTTAGAGGCTCCAAAAGATCAAAAGATCATAAAATAGATCATTCAGTCCTCCTACCTACTGCCTGGTGGTGACATAGAGGCATTTCCTAGGATTAAGGCATTCTCTCTAAATGTCCCTTCTCAAGTTACACATAGGTTGCCCCAAAGCAGAAGTGTCTGAGGCAGCCCATTAATCACTTTTTGAGCTAAGGTAAGTACCCTCAGTGGGACAGAGCAGAAATGGGAAATAACCTCCAGGAGACAGAGATCAGAGGGGATATCGTGGGCTCCCTAAGGAGAAGAAAACAAAAATGGCAGAGAGTAACCAGTAGGAAAGTCAGAGATGCCAAAAATCACCTTTGCTCAGTTCACCATCTTGTCCACATTCCTTTTGATTTTTCTTGGTCAATAAGGAAGAGAAAAACCATAAACAACAGGGATGAGTCATTCTCAAGTGGAGCTTCTAAATCTAGACTTCGAAGAGACTAGCCATTAAAATTTCTAGTGACTCATTCACTTAAGACCAAACTATATGGAAGAATCTTGTCTGTGATTCTATTGGGGATTCAATACATATTGACTGGTAGAAACATTTAGGTCTTCTGGAATAGAAGTTAAAAACCATGTTATTGCATTGCCATTAGCAAATTAACCATTTTGTTTTTCAACAGGTAAATTCTTCTTCTGAATTATTTGTTCTGTACATATTGTTATGATTAACAGATTTCTGCAGAATAGAAGCATCAATAGACAGCGTGTTCAATGGTTACGAACCACACAACCAGAGCCCAAATGCGTAGGTGTGCAGCCTTGCTCAGGCACTAACTCGCTGTGTGACCTCTCGGCACCTCCATTTCCTCATGTATAAAATGGGAACTAGTGACAGGTCCCATCTCTAGGGATTCTGGGAGAGATTAGTTGAATTAATACATAAATGTTCACCAGAGTACTTGCCATTGCTCCCCATGGAGCTCCCCCACCCACAGGATATAAATTCAAGGCAGTGTGGTGTTTATGCTCATTAATGTATCCCCAGTGCCTGGTACTGACAAAAAAACAAAAACTCAATATTTTTAAATAAATTAATATATAAAACTTTGGTTATTATACAGAATATTTTAAACATAAATATACATTACTTATTATAACATTAAAGAATACAAACGCTAAACAATCCTGCTGAAGTAGAACTTATAAAATAAATGTGGAGAAGGGAGACATTACAGACTCTGTGATTGCTGCTTATATTCATGATGGATAAATTTTAAAGCCAAGAGCAAATGAAGCTAATCCACCTGTAAAACGCAGTGGTGCCCAGAGATTTGTCCTTCCCGTTAAATATTTGAAGGCATCTATCATCGAATATTAAGTATCAGCTTTATTGAGATTGAACTTTTGCTTCTTTTCAGACGATATACTCAATTTTGATATCACATCTGGGAAATGAGCATGATTAGCCTCTCACAAACTTTCCAATCAGATGGATCACTCAATTAATTATTCAACAAGGGTTAAAAGTGTCAATTAAAAACTTATTTAGACTTCATAGACATAAACATCCCAGGATGGGTAGGTGGATAATATTCAGTTTACTAATCAATACTTTGCTTTCTTATGAGAGAACACAACCAAATATGGAGATGCTTCATTTCCGACTGGTGCTAGTGTATGAGATGTTTCACAGAATTTAACTTTTCAAATAACCTGAGCTTCTCTCTCATATATAGTAGTAAATCATTTACATGGGTATTTTCCCAAAATGGTTTTAATTCTCCCTTACTTTTTTTGTACACAGCAGACATTGTTTGATTAAGTTTTAGGTTGGAAGGTTTAACCTTTTTATAATTACTCAGAGTCATCATTACCAAAATTAATTAGTGCTCTGTGGTAATGGAGGAATATGCCCTCATGAGGTTCTAAAGTTTGCAAAGGTGTCTTACTAACGGACCCAGACTGCTACGATTCTTCATTTCTTATTGAAGAATGGGAGTAAAGAAGGGTTCTATAGCGACCCCTCACCTCTGAGCCACAGAGCTCGGAATTTAGATCAAGGACATTCATCCCTCAGGAGCTGTGTATGGACTTTAACGGCTAGTTTTTAGAGATTCAAGGCTATACCAGGAAGAAACTCCCTGAAGTGACAGAAAGTAGAAGGGTTTTGCCAGCAAGAGGACTTCTATAGCCTAAATAATTTTACACTACCATCTCTGCAGTGTAGCTCATTGGTCTAAACTATTAAAGTAGTGTTCAAGTAGTTAAGTAAGGAGGCCATTAAACCGAAGTGGTGCTAAAGCCTTGGTAGCCCATGTAAGCAAACCAAAACCTAAACTGAAGTCATTGCACTTCAATGCAAGAGAGTGAAATTTAAAAACAACCAATCACAAACAGCTAGGAAGTCTTTCCCAAATAAGGCAACTGCTTAAGCTGTCACCAGTCAAATCATTGCTTTGCTTTGCTTCAGCATCTTGTCTATGAGAACCTCGCCCACAGCTCCCGGCAGCACAGCGCCCATAAGCACCTTCGGTGCGGCATGGCCCGGTTCCAGTCTTCCTGTGCTCAAATGAACTCTTGAAAATTTTAATGCACCTCAGTTAACCTTTCCACAGTAGGAACCTATGAACCTCAGGGTGTAAAAAAGGAAGGTGATAGAGTTTTTTGGATGCTGTGTTCCTGAAGTTCAATTTAAGAAATTTCAGGGTTCTTAGGATATAATACCAGTGGTGGAACCGCTGGGTCAAAAGGCAGTTCCATTTTTAGTTTCCTGAGGAAATTCCATACTCTTTTCCATAGTGGCTGCACCAGTCTGCATTCCCACCAACAGTGCACTAGGGTTCCCTTTTCTCTGCATCCTCTCCAACACGTGTTTGTTGATTTGTTTAAGATGGCCATTATGACTGGTGTAAAGTGATATCTCATTATGGTTTTAATTTGCATCTCTCTGATGGCTAGTGATGCTGAGCATCTTTTCATATGTCTCTGGGCCCTTTGTATGTCCTCCTTGGAGAAGTGTCTGTTCAAGTCTTTTGCCCATTTTTTAATTGGGTTTTTTGTCTTCCTGGAGTGGATTCATGTGAGTTCTTTATATATTTTGGAGATCAAACCCTTGTCTGAGGTATCATTAGTAAATATGTTTTCCCATACAGTAGCTAAAAACCCTAAAACACCAATCCAAAAGAACCTATGCATCCCAATGTTCATAGCAGCACAATTTAAAATAGCCAAATGCTGGGAGCAACCTAAGTGCCCATCAGTAAATGAGTGGATCAAAAATCTATGGTACATTTACACAATGGAATACTACGCAGCAGAAAGAAAGAAGGAGCTCCTACCCTTTGCGACAGCATGGATGGAACTGGAGAGCATTATGCTAAGTGAAATAAGCCAGGCGGTGAGGGACAAATACCATATGATCTCACCTTTAACTGGAACCTAATCAACAAAATATAAAAGCAAGCAAAATATAACCAGAGACACTGAAATTAAAAACAATCTGACAGTAACCAGAGGGGAGGTGGAGAGGATAATGGGAGGAAGTGTTTTCAGGAACAACTGTGAAGGACACATGGACAGAACCAAGGGAGGGGAAGGTGTGTTTGGCTAGGGTAGGGGGAGTGGTGGGGGAAAAATGCATGCAGACAACTGTAATTGAACAATAATAAAATAATTTAAAAAATTATTATTCTTATTTTAAAAAAGAAATTTCAAGTCCCGTGAACCTTGGTGGTAATAAATGGCATAATTAGAAGTATTAGGCCAACAGCAAGGGCTGCATGTCTTTGAAGTACTGACCCAAACACACAGGCATGCGATGGAGTCCTCATTGTTCTAGCACTTGCTACAGGATTAGCCAAATATTTTATTTACGTGTTAGCCTTTGAGTAGTTGTTCCTGAGACTAGGGAAATAAGGATTAAAAGAGTAACTTCATCACTCTTACAGTGAAACTCCTACCTTTTACCTCTTGATGGACTTGCCTTATTTGCCAGTATTATACCTTCCTCCCCCCTGCACTTCTTGCTTTTAATTTATGATGTGAGAAGCCACACAATCTAAGATTTCTAATTGCGTATCCACAATAAAAATATTATTTGTCTGACAGGTTTACCCACAGAAAGCATATGGGCAACAGACACTTCTGTGTCTATTTTAAGATGTAAGAGAATATTATGTATTTTATTTTTTAAAAGAACTTTACATTTTAATTTTCAATTACAGTTTACATCCAATATTATTTTGTATTAGTTTCCGATGTACAGCATAGTGGTTAGACAATCATATACTTTAAAAAGTACCCCCCTCCAATATTTCTAGTACCCAGCTGGCACCATACATAGTATAAGATGTAAGAGAATTTTAAAGTTAATTGCAGGTCTTTAATGTGATGGCTAAGACTGCAAAATCAATTACCTAGAGATAAATAAGGTCTTATTGTAAATGGATTTGGAGCTCCTGAATTTACCAGCTTAGTCCTGATCTGATGCATACCAGGCAAGTGTCTGATCACAATGAACACTTTCTGAGCAGTCCCATCCCTTGGAAAACTGAGTGTGCTTGTATGACTTGACTACTGCATGTGACCTTCAATATCTAATTGAAATTAAATTCTAGGAGAGATGCAACCCTAAACTTAAAATGATACTTTATTCTTAAAATTTTCCATGTAGAAAAATAAAAAGTTATTTTGAGTTCTTCTTATGACCCTTGGGGTTTTCCATTATCTGCTAAATATTCCAATACCTCCATAGTGTTGTTAAAAAGGTTTACAAGAAAAAGCTAGAACAAAATCCTCACAGAAACATCCAATGATCTCAAAAGAATAGCTTTCTTTCCTAGACTCATGAGAACAGTAGCACGGGCTCCTCCTATCACCAACTGGAAAATGTAATTATGTCTAAACATATAGAGAGAATTGTTATGGAATTCTCAGTGGTTGTTAGGTAGTCACTACTGGTTAGGGTCACAAACTTGTACTAACCACCAACTAGAATGAATAGGTGGCCTGTGGGCAGCCGCGTCCCTTGCTATTCGTCATCTACTCCTTACACTGTATTTGAATTATGCTTCAAGGGTGGCTAATCTCCAATTAAGACATTTTACGTCTTTATTCTTATTTATATCTGTGGCATGGTATCAATGACCATGCTCATCCTTTTGAAGCTCGTTTTATTTCTGTACTCAGCTTTCAACACGATTTTCTAACTTGCCCCAGCACTCCTATACTAACTCCTAAGCTTTCTGTTTCTAGTTTCATATTTCAAGTGTTTACTCGTCACTGCTTCAGAACTGTTCTCCCTCCTGTCTCTTCCCCACCCCAGTCTTCCATCTTACCAATTTCATGTTGATCCTCTTAAAAAGGCCTTTTAAAAAAATCTGCTCAAAACCCATCAGCCTCTCCACACAACAGTTCTTTCTGAACTCCTGTCTCCAGCCTTCTCTTCTTGTTTCCTGGCTGTTCCCTTCACCCCAGCTAAACGTGCAGACCTCGAAGCCATGCTGCCCTTCTCAGTGACGGTTCACCACCAGGGACGCCTTCACCATCCTACCTGCCTTCCTTCAAGACTCAGTGCAATTTCCAACTTCCCCTTGGCTTAGGAGGAGGGCAGGAGAAGAACAATTAAAGGCAAGAGAAAGACGAGAAAAACTCCATTATTGCTTCTTCACAACTGAGGGTATTGACATAACAAGCAATGCCTCTTGGAGCCCTTCTTCAATGTTTATTCCTCAGGACAGTGTCCATTATTTTTTCTAAGAGACATTATCTCCCAGAAATGCAATGTTTTTTGTGAGATGGCCAACTCAGTGAAGGAAAAGGAAACCTCTGTTGAAAAACTGGCTTAGGAAAATATATAAAGAATCTCCTTCCTGCCCCATTCTGCTCCTTAATCTTAAAAATCAGAGAACTTCAAACTTGAAATGGGCTTTCTACTACAACTTTCTAACATCGGAGGAACACATTGCCTCCAGCCAACTTTCCAGTACTGGAGGAACACCAAGAGTCAGAGAGACCCTTGGACTAATAAATACCCCTTAATAGGCTTGAGGCCCTCTACACTAGGCAGGGTTCTTGTTCATAGGAAGGCAATCTAGCTAGCTTAAGTAGAAAGAATTTTATTACAGGGTAGTAAGTAGTTACAGAAGTTCCCAACACAACACAAGAATGTTCTAGAAGATGGGCTGGCTTTAGCTCAGCGGGTACTTCGAGGTTCAAGCATTACTTCAAGAATGTTCTAGAAGAAATCTTACTGCTGCTGCTACTGCCCCCACTCAGTAACTATGATGTCAAAGACCAGACTAGCAACCACAGAAGAACCTAAGGCCTTTGCTTCTTTTCCTATACTTCCACACACTTCAAGTCTTAAATAACTGAATCTGCTTGACAGAGGCTGGAGCATGAACAAACCTCTAGCTGCAAGAGAGTCTTGAAAATGTGCTTTTTGAGATTCCAGCCTCTTAAGTACAAGAAGTATGCTAAAATGGAGTAGAGTGGTTGTCAAATGAGCCAGCCTGCTGTATCTACTCCATGCACTCATCATAAAATGCATGCGTTTGTTTCCATGATAGATAACAAACAAGACAGTGAAGCCATGTAGAGACTTGATTGCAGGCCCTGGAGTGAGTCTGCTAAGGTCCAATCACTTCTCAGACACTACGTGCGTGATCTTGGACTGTCACTTAGTATCTGAGGATTAAGTGTATTAAAATATAAAGTGCTTGGAACACTGCTTGTCACCTACTAAGTGTTCAATAGATGTTAGTTATAATTATTTCTAGGAAGTTGTTGCTTTTTAGAAAAATGTATGTACTCTGAACTAAGACCTGTGTATATCTTTATCAGAAAACAAGCTATATGAATCACAACAAATGGAACATATGATCACTACAAAACACCAATAACAATTTTCTCCCTAAGCTTTTTGCCAGCTTGCTTTGTAATGTTGCTTTTAAAGAATGGAAATAAATCTGTCATTAACCTATCTTAAATTAGGTAACTATCACAGCCGATCACAGCTACCCTAGGTAAGGTAATGAAAGCTTTCAAACACCTTTATCCATGGAAGGAACTGCACAGTCCTGCTCCAGGGTGTTAAATTTGAATTCCGAACAAGCTCTCTATCTCTATCCCTGAGAAAAAAAATACAGAATCTAGATTGAAACTAGTAGGAGAAATAACTACATGCTCTTTCTGAGCCAAGAATTTAAGGACAGTAAAACAACAACAACAACACAATCTTTCCATAACTCCTAGTATCCTAGATAACTGGACATCTCCACCTCTACAGTGAAAGAAACAAAACTGGGGCCAGAGCAAAGACAAAAGTCTCTCTTCATTTTGTGTAGACCCAAAACAGCTCCTCCTGCCATTTCTGGAGCAGCTCTGCTTTTTGGAAAGTTCTTCACATGAGGCGTGACATCTGCCTGCTGAATTTAACCCACTGGCTAGGTCTGCACACGGGTACTTTATGAAACCACTCTCTCCTGACACTGCGCGCTGCAGTCCTGGGGGAGCATTGTCCATGCAGCTGCCTATGTGTATGCGACACAGCATGTCACTGCCATTAGAACATGGACCCCCACCCCCCGACTGCCTCCTCCTCACTCTGTAATCTCAGGGAGAAGCATGAACCACTCTGCGCCCATTTTATTATCTGTAAAATGGGAGATGATTATTATTCTTGCCTCACTGGATTGTGAGAACAGAAAATAAAGTAATATAATAAACATTAGTTGTCATTAATGATATCACTATCACCATCATCGCAGATTCCAAAGTGTCCTTAGAGTTAACTAACACTTTTTAATCAAAACATCCTTATGGATAAAGTGCTATTTTTATCTACTTTAATATGCAGGCTTCATTTTGTCAGACTCTTCCATTGTGATAGAAGTGAGCACCATCCTCTGCATGCGATTTAACTATCACAGCAGGCAGATGAAGAATTCTCCCTTGCCCATCTGTTATTACTCTATACTTCTACTAATTCCACCTATTACAATAGGCATGGGAGCTCATCGCACTTCTGGTTTATATCGACTTTATGGACAAATAAAATCCCCAGGTCTTTTCTTGAGGAGCCTCTATTACACTAAGTATCTGTCAGTCTACAGTTTTTTAAAAAGATGTTATTGATTTTTAGAGAGAGGGGAAGGGAGGTAGGAAGAGAGGGAGAGAAACATTGATAAACATTGATGTGAGAGAGAAACCTCTCAGTTTTCTGTCATACACGCCCTGACCTGGACCGAACCCTCAACCCAGGTGTGTGCCCTGACCAGGAGTGGAACCAGCAATCTTTCACTTTGTGTAACAACATCCAACCAACTGAGCCACACCGGCCAGGGCTCATTCTATAGTTTTGTGGGTGATTTGTTTTTATTCCAAGTGCTACATGACAAAATAATTCTGCTTAGGGACAGCTTTGACTTGGCTTGTGTGATTTATGGGTTCAGATCCTTGAGGAAAATAGGATAAACCGCATAAACATGATCCCATGGTACTGAGAATCCAGTTATCTATCCGTGTCCTCCAACAGACTGCTAGCTGTGTGAAGCCCAAGCTCCAGTCTTGATCCCCTACTTATCTTTTGGCCCAAAGTGCACACGCGCTACGTGGTTAACTGATAGCCTCTGTACAGTAAATAAGTGGTTTGCCCCCTTTGTCTTTACCAATGACGTGCAAGATAGCCCTGATATATCTGTGAATATGGCATCAATTTCTTCATACTGCAGTCTTTCAAATCATGCAATGACAAGGCACACATCTGATTTACAACCAAGGCTTCATGTTAATGCAATCTTGTAGCTGCCTAGAGGATATAATATATGTCATCAATAATACATTTTCAAACTAATACAGCAGGGCTCACTGCAGATACTGAAAATAAATTAGATGTACAGAAGCCAATGATATTACCTATGTAAAATGTATGAAACTTTTACATAAATTTAAAAATAACTTTCATGCTATAACCTAATTAAAATACTGGTCAACAGTGTTCTTGCTTCATTGCACAGACAATTCAAAGAATAACGACTTATCTGTATGATAATTCATTATTAATAATGGGAAAACATAATTTCCATTAAGTAGACACCTTGAAATAAAATGAACATGCTTTTCAGAAATATGATTATAAAACTTCCCTTCCTCATATTCTTTAAGCCTCCCTCCTCCCCACCCTTTGAGATATCTAGGAAACAAACAAAATAAAGCGAAAAGAGCATTAAAGTTCTTCCACCCAGGTAAACCCAGTATTCCTCCTCCCCAAAGTTACTCTAGATACACAAAAAATAGAGTAGCTAAGAGGGAACACTTCAGGTGTTAGCTGTCAGAGTTTCAGACCATTTTCCTCCACTTACTTGGGTAAGTTATTGAACTTGATGTAGGCTTAGTTTCCTCATGAATGAAGTGATGATTACCCAACTCCCAGGACAGGTATAAAATTTATGGGGATAATACTACAGAGTTCAGCATGGAAAGTGCTCCTACAGTCTTCCTAATCCCATACACAACCAAAAAACAAACAAACAGAACCCATCTCACTGTGGTTCACAGACCTGGAGAGGAGAACTTGGAGTAGACAAGAGAACAGCAATTGCTGGGACCCCGTGGCAGGGATGGGCTGTGGCAGAAAGTGCTGTAATCAGAATCAGGCCTCAAGTAGAAGAGGAGGCCAAGGTCCTAGCAAGTGCTTTAATGCTGTTCAGGAGGCCTGAGCCCGGGCCAGCCTGGCCCGCAGCTCTGGATCAACATTACAGTTACACATACAGGGGTTCAAGGACAGGAAGGAAACGTTATTAGGGTTTCTGTCTAGAGAATCTGTAATCAACGGAAGAAATGAGCAATAAGAAAATAAGACATTATGGGATTTTATACCTTTAAATCAGAATGCTGTAGTTTTTTTTTTTAAACTTGGGGATCTGGGTTAGTAAACAAGGAGAAAATGCAGCTCCAAATTGTTGTAGACTCACAAATTAACAAAGCTGTGAGGGACTTACAGTTTCATTTTGATCTTGTTATTTTATCACGAAGAAACAAAGTGAAAATGGGATTTGACCAGGAATACAGGGCTAATTATTTCACAGGCAGGACTTAGAGATGGGTGTCCTGACTTTTGGTGAATTAAAAGTCTGATCTCTATATACATTTATTCTCCAATTATTGATAATACATGGACAGAAGGCTTTAAATACAAACCATTCAAACAAAGGGAAAGTCGTCTGAGGAAGGCTCATTATTTAGAAAGTTATGTTTAAATTATTGTTTATTAAGAATCTAACACTTGAACATATTTAGATTATTGATTATTAATTTGGTTCAGCTAAGAGATTAAAATTAGTCCTTTATATGCCACCTGGAGTTGTGACAAGACAGAGGTATATTTAGACCATCGAAATATTGAACTGTAAGGGACATCAGGTAAATTTTTGAATTATAAGCTTTCCTCGAACAGAAAGTCACTATAAAAACAACATAGAATAGTCTATGAGAAGGAACATTTCTTCATAAACAAATCGACCCTGATGACTTGCTAGAAACTCCAGATGACTGTGTTATGCGGGGGATGTGGTTGGCAGGCCCGAGGTGAGGAATACACAATCGCATCTGTTTGGATCCCACACCTGAGGAAGGATGAGGAGCGTGAGAGGAGGCGGGACAGCCATTAGGGAATTGCTCCCCCTTGTCTTCCACTCTGCCCTGTCCTATCGCACGGAGAGTTGCCCTCAGCCTCTCTTTTACGTGCCATCCACTGTCCCCTCTCCACACACTTCCTTTCCATTGCCTCAAACGAACTCAAATCTTTCCAATCGAAAGGGCTTCCTCCTAATTCCACCTTCTGATGAGCCTTTCTCCTACTCACTGTATTTCCATTTGTTAAAGGGAAACTTGTATGACTCCATTTCCATCCCTCTCCCTCACGTGCAAGCTGAGTGCACCATGGCTCTTATCCCATCTTTGCAGAGAAATTGTTCCGCTGTGTCACCAGTGACCAGGATCCTGATTTCCACACTTAATAGCTTATATTTAGTTCTGATTCTTTTTGAACTCTTTGTTAGTTAGCAATCCACTTCTTATGGAAACTCTCTTCTTTTCTTTAAAATTCTTCATTGGTTTTGTCCTCAACAAATTTGAAGCAAAATTCTTCAATTAAGGATCCTGTATAAAAGCTGAATTGATGTGCAATTATCATAGCAGCGACCATTGCTACTCTGTGTTTCATTGAAAAAAAATTCACTCTTTAAAAATCTCTCATTAATCATTTTCCCTCTATACAGAAATCATATCTAGTCCTTTAACCATTTAACAAAAAACTACCATAAAATCCTACATATGATAAGAACTTGCAAATAGGATATATAAGGAACTTTTATAATTCAATAATGAAAAGTCAAATAACTCCAATAAATGTGGCAAAAGATCTGAGTAGCATTTCTCCAAAAAAGTGCAAAAAAGCATATAAAAAGATGCTTATAGTCAACATCAGAAACCATTAGGAAAGTACAGATCAAAGCCACAGTGAGATACTACTCACACCCACTAAGAAGTGTATGTTCAGAAGACAGAGAATAACAAGGGCTGACAAGGATACAGAGAAACTGGGACACTCATACATGGCCGGTACGAACATAAAGTAATGTCACCCCCTTGCAAAATAGCATAGCGGTTCCTTGAGAAATTGAATTCAGTGTTACTATATGACTAGCAAATCCAGTCATAATTATACGCCCAAGATAAATAAAAATAATGTCCTCACAATAACTTGTACATGAGTGTTCGCAGCAGCATTATTTATACTAGTCAAATGTGGAACAACCTAAGTGTCTACCAGCTGATGAGTAGATAAATAAAATGTGTATCTATTTATACATTAAAATATAGTCTATATTTGGACAGAGTAATTCTATCCAATGGAATATTTTGGGGAATGATTTGGAATTATTTGGATTATTCTAGATTTGGAATAATGAAAAGAAAAGGCGGTGAAAGACAAATAACTATATAATCTCACCTATAAGTGAAACCTAATCAACAAAACAAACAAGCAAGTAAAATATAACCAGAGACACTGAAATAAGAACAAACTGACAGTGACCAGAGGGGAGGTGGGAGGGGATAATGGGGGGAAGGGGGTCAGTGTTTTCAGGAACATGTATAAAGGACACATGGACAAAACCAAAGGGGGTGGGATGAAGGGTGGGAAGTGGGGATGGCTGAGGTGAGGGGAGTGGTAGGGGTAAAACAAAGACAACTGTACTTGAACAATAATAAAATAAGTTAAAAAAAAGAAAAGAGGTACTGATGCATGCTACAACATGAATGAACTATGTGAAAACGTTATGCTAAATGAAAAAAAACAGCCACAAAAGACCATATATTATATGGTGTCATTATATAAAATGTCTAAAATGGGAAAATTCATAAAGACAGAAAAATAGATTAGTGGTTGCTTCCTGCTAAGGGGGAGTCAGGCAAGGGAGGGAATGGGGAGCGGCTGCTAACGGGTAAGGAGGTTTTATTTTGTGGGGGACAATGAAAGTGTTCCATTAATCATGGTGATGGCTGAACAACTCTGAATATTCCAAAAGTTACAAATGTATATTTTCAGTAAGTGAACTGTATATTTTAAGTAAGGGAATTATATTTTAAGTAAGTGAATTATATGATATATGAATTTTATTTCAATAAAGTTGTTACATACTTTTTTAAATGCCACAAAAACCAAAATGACTTTTTAGTAAGTGAATTATATGATATATGAATTTTATTTCAATGAAGTTGTTACATACTTTTTTAAATGCCACAAAAACCAGAATGATCTCACCTATGAGGGGAACCTAATCAACAAAACAAACAAGCAAGCAAAAAAGAAAGAGACATGGAAATAAAGAATAAACTGACAGGGACCAGAAGGGGGGGATAGGGTAATGGGGGAAAGAATAGGAAGGGGCAAGTCAAGGAACATGGACAAATGATGCGTGGACAAATACAATGGAGTGGGGATTGTCTTTGGGAGCAGGGGTTGAGCAGGGGTTTGACAGGGCAGGGGAGAACAATGGTGGGGAGGAACTGGGACAACTGTAAGTGAATGACAATAAAAAAAAAAAAAAACAGAATGAGCAGGAATGACCTCCAACAGCACAAACTCCTCCTGAATGTCCTGCATGTTTTAAATTATTAAGGAATCAGAATTATTGTTTTTAACTTGTATACCAAAAAAAAAAAATTGGTCCCAAGTTTACATCAATTGGATGCCACAGCTAACAGAAAAAGAAGCATGATCTTATACGCTGACAATGTTCCCCTCCTGTCGAAAAAAAAGGTTAAGCCCTGGCTGGTGTAGCTCAGTGGATTGAGTGCGGGCTGGGAACCAGAGGGTCCCGGTTCGATTCCCCGTCAGGGCACATGCCTGGGTTGCAGGCCAGGTCCCCAGTGAGGGCCATGTGAGAGGCAACCATACATTGCTGTTTCTCTCCCCCTCTCTGTCTCCCTCCCTTCCCCTCTCTCTAAAAATAAATAAATAAAATCTTTAAAAAAATAGCTGAAACTTTTAAATATTATCAGAGGTCTCCTGCATATCAATTATACTTAAGCCATTATTTTTGGCAGTTACACTATAAATCTAGACCTCAGAGAGAAAATTTTATACCATCTGTTCTCAAACTTATGTGTACATCAAATCACTAGAGGAGCTAGCTCAGTAAAATAGAGATTGCTACCTCCCACCCTCAGAATTTCTGGTCCTCTTGGACTGGGGTGGAGCCTCTAAGTTCCCTGGTCATGTTGATTCTGCTCGCCCAGGGATCAACCACACTTTTAAGATCCACTCATTGTTTCATACTAACCTGTTTAGTTTTCTTGTGGTCTTACTTAGGATTAATTTATCCTAATTGGATCAAACATAGTTTATACACAAAAATCAAAGGTGTTATACAAACCACATGCTACATAAGAACTGCAATAGAAGAAGTTCTTGATTGAGACAAAGCTATTGCATAAGACAGTGGGTCTGAATGGGCCAATCTCCAGCTAGAAATATACGGCAACTTAGGCAGGGGGAGCAGGTGCAGAATCAAAGGTTGCAAAGAAAGTCGGGCACCTGTGAATCAGATTAATGGCAAAAAAGTAGCAGAGAGATCAATAAAGTTTTGCTCCTGAGGGCAACCAGATGACAGTCACAAGGGCACCACTGTATCTTAACTGACCTTGAGTCCCTGAACCACATTCTCAAGCTCTGTGTGCCCCAACAGTACAGCTGCCCCAAAGTCCCCCTGACACTGTCTGGTGACATTTCTGAGGTACAGTGAGCTTTACTGTGTAGCTTAGATACCTCCCCTCATTATTTCAGAGTTATTCCTAGAATAACCTGTCTCAACTTAAATAGAGTAGCTTAGGTAGCTTTTCTTGAAAGTCCAATGAACCAATTTCAAAAAAAGATCTTAACTGTGACAGGTTGGTGGGCTAGCTCTACAAGATGATATTTGCTACAGATATATGCTTATTATGGAGTTCTAGCTCACAGTTGACGACCACATAATAAAACTGGCAGAAACAAAACAGGGCAAAACAAAACAAAAATGAAATCTTATTGTACATATTGTACACACATATTATACATACAACCAGAAAAAATAAGCTAACAGCCCCATGCATCACTAGGTCAACCGATACCTGATTTGTTGTGTTCTGTTATTATTATGGTTTCAAAAGAAGCAAAGACAAAGTAACACCTGTTCAGGGTTGAGAAGAAGGGACTAGATATCATGGAAGTGAGTACATATTAAAGGAATCAACATGTTTAGTTTGAGAAACTTCAATGAAAGGGAGAGGAGGGGAGGAAGATAGCTTTTATCTAATAGTTTTAGTTCAGTCCCAATTTAACATCAACTATGAGACAGAAAAACAATTCCACAGTCTGAATTTGGGAAACCCAGGTTATCATATTCCTCTTACACATAATACCACCAGGATAGATTAGCATGTAGAACACTGTCTGCCTTTTATTATGTGCCCCCCAAACATTTATTGAATGAATTGACTCATTAAAGAATTTTTAAAGTACTTAAATTAAATAACCCACTGTTTGAATAATTATTTCCCCCAAATAATTTGACAGCAGTATTAGTGTTCTTTATAAGACATTAGGGATAATGTTACATTATACAGAGCATATATGGTGCTAGGTAAAATTAAGAAGTAGTGAACAGAGCAGTAGACTCAGAGCCAATGTAGGTAAAAACTTATAATAATTAGAAGAGCCCAAAATTATAATGGGTAGCCCATGACCCTGAGAACTCACAGGAAAAGTTTTAAGGAAAGGCTACATTACCACTTGTTAGGGTTTTTGTTGATGAGGTTCATGGTTTGGGTAATTAGCTGAACTAGATCAGTAGTTCCCAGACCCTTGGATTTATAGAACCATAAATTTGAAAATTAGAACTGGAGGCCTACTTTTGGGGTATCTAATTCTGCTTTTATCAGTTAGGGACAGACATAGTTATCACATACTATCACCTTCATTTCATAAAAGGAAGACCATTTTAATACTAAATAATTATGCAGGGCATCAGTTCAGACTAAACTAATTAGCAAAATCGGACCAATATTATCTTCATTTTTCTCATTTTGGAACAGGAGGCTGTATCACCGACTGGCCCTTGTCCAAGAACCCCTACTTTATGATCAATGCCCCATATGACTCCACAGCTTCTTTCCAGAAAATGTCCAGTGGTTTTAGGCAAATGACCTGTCTATGTCAGCCAATAATTTATGAGGAGGAGAAAGGGCTAAAGGACAGTTAGAAAGGGTAGAAGATGACAGAATGCAGATCTGAGGACATTTCTCCAAAGTGTAGAGGTTAAAAATCAAGAGCACAAAATGGGAACAGAGTGATTTTGTTTTCTTAAATCTCAGGAAAGTTCTCATCTTAGTTCAAGTGAGCCATAGCTCTAATGAAGAGCTGAAAATATATCCACTGTACTCTGTGCCCAGTGGCACATGTCTGCATGCGTTAGACACAGAATAACCTTATGGCAGTCAAATCACATCACTTCCTATTCCAAGCTCAGCTTATATTCAAACCATCACCTTCCCACCTATGATATACTCTCCATTACAATGCCTGGCAGGGAATCAGACTGTGGTCTGGTGAACACTCAGCCATTCGCAAGTGCAAAGCACCTGTTGCGTACTAGGTGCCAAAAATGTGCAGGATGACCTCATCCCTGCCCCAGCAGTCAGCTGTCCAAATCCATTCCACCTGGGAGACTGCAGTTTCCTATAGCTCACCACACAGGTCCTTGTAACAGCTACAGCTGACATTTATAACTTCAATCAATCACATTTACAACTTGCCAAATGTAGTATTTTTATATATCTACTTTGTTCTCCAAATGCTTAAAATCTGAACTTGGAACAAATCTGGAGGGATACTGAGAAAATTCTCACTTCAAGAAAATTACTCTCTCTTATTCAGTTCATGAGAACCCAGCAGTAATAAGTATAATGAATGTTTTCATCAGGCAACCGAATTAATAGGTGCTTTTTAAATCTTTTTTTATCATCATCTTTATAGTCATTTCAGCTATCTAGCTAGTTTCCCATAAAAAACACTAAAAAGAATATTTTGGATTGAAAACATCATCAAAATTTCAATGAGCCTCATTCTATGCAAATCCTGAATGCGACTTTGTGGTACTCTAAAAACCTCCAGGAAAATGTCTAAATGAAAATGGCACCCAGCAACATCAATTAGTTTGAATTTCCATTTTTTTGTCATATTCATGAAAGCACTTTGTATCAGAAATATAAAACTAAAGAGTAGTTAACCTAATCTAATTTGTTTGTCAAATGTTGGAGTAAAACCAATTTTCAGTTACAGCAGGAGTCTACCAAGCCAGTGTGCTAAAAGCTGAGAAAAACCATCTGGAACAATATTATCCTCTACATGAAATTTAGCAGTCAGAAAAGATGGTGGATGTCTCAGAACTTCATCAATCTACCAGGCGTTGTGTTGCCAACTGAAAGAGGGCGGCCTGGGGCACCTGGCTCTTTAGAAAGTCATCTGATATTGGAGGTCATTCTGTCTCTGTTGCTGTTTACTGGCAGTTCTCAATGCTTAGCACCAAAATGCTAAAATCATGCACCGTTTTATCTAATCAGATCTAGATCAAAGAAAACATTTTCACTTGAGTTCAACGGGTATCTATAATTAATAGTTTCAACCCCCCAATATGACTATGTGATCACTGTAAATGTGAACGTGAGAGCATTTAGCTTTCCAAATTCTGCAGAATCAAAACACATTCAAAGGCTCAAAGCCTTGTTATTATGATACACAGATATTTCTTATTACTTGGGAGTAGCGTTACCAAGTTATATAGCATTGAGCAATGAACTGATTTTGTCCATAATTAAAAATGAGTTTGCTGGAATACCAGTAGGAAATATTAACACTATCTGATAAATAAAATATAATTATTAAAAAGATAAGAAAAATACATAAATGTTAAATATGACTTAAAATAAATAGTTGGAAAGAAGTAAATGTAACCCTGGAGAGATAACTTCCTGGATCAATGGAAAAGGTGCATCCAGGAAGATGGATGGATTAGCCATGCCTCCTTATATAAGCCATGGCTTGCAGAAGTCTAGTGAAAAAGAATCCAATGGGTTGAATGTTAATGCTTGCAAAACCATTTGATCCCATTCTAGGCAATAAAATAACTTCCAAGCTTTCTCAATGCACTGAACCTACAAGTCCATAGTGCCAAATGAAGGTGGCAGATACCCACAAGTGATTTTTTTCTGTGATCTGGATCACATACTATTGACAATGTACACTTTGGAATGGAGCAGTTCAAAATAGTCCCCAGTATGCCTGAAGTTCCAGACTTTCTGATTGCAGGGTCTAATGAAATGAAAGCACACGCACACAAAATGTGATCGAGGAGGAATGGAGCCAACATTGAGTTTCCGACTTCTATTTTGTCAAGTACAAATATAAAAAAGAAAAATAACCTAACTTCCATCTATTGCCAGTGCCCTAAAAGAAACCATATGTGACCACCAAAAGTATAGAATGGTCATAATCTTAAAATAGAAGTGAATTTTTTTTTAAAGAAAGAACATCTAGTAATTTTATGCCAACATTCTCTCCAAAATATATGTTAGTATTTGGGCAGATGTTTTATTGCATTTGGCTCCTCACCAAAACCACACATACATTAAACAACCAATATAGACTAGACACTTCTTTGCTGAATATTCTATGTTGAAAATAATCTTAAAATTTATTGGGTGGGAGAAAAAGATTTAAAAATAAATGTAAAACTTAAACTGGACAATTGATAAGCTATTCTTAATTTCCACAATTTACAAAGTCAATCATTAAGGACTGTAAAAGTCCTTAAACTAAGATAGAATGTTTTTATGGATGAAATCTCTTTTATATTATGTACTTAATTATTCATATGCATCAGATTTGTGGAATCTTTTAAAATGAATGATAATGAGACATAAGCTATATTTGTGAAAAAGGTTTTACACTAACCTCTTTTTTCTTTCATTATTACATCTTATCAATCATATCTGCTGAGTATTTGTATTAATAATGTAATATAAATTGTTTTTATAAAATTTGAAGATCGTAGAGAAATTAGATCAAGACTCTCACTGAATTTTGCTAGATTTATATTTACTTACTTATTTTCCCCTTTGATGACGTGGCCATTTAGATCCTTTGCCTTTTTTTTTCAACTTTTTTAACTCCAAAGTTTTTAAATTGTGGTAAAAAAAAAAACCCACAACAATATTTACCACTTTAACTATTTTTAAGAGTACAACAATGTTAACTGTGTGCATATTTTTCTGTAACAGACCCCTAGAACTTTCTAATCTTGCCAAACCGAGACTCCATTTCCCCACCCAACACTTTCTGTTTCCCTGGGCTTGCCTACTTTGGATACCTCACATAACTGGAGTCATGTGGTGTTTGTCTTTTTCTGACTGGCTTATTTCACTTAGCACAACTAAATTTACATTAAATTTATATTTAATGTGAACTTCCGTCTGTAATCTAGTAAGTGAGGAGAAAGTTTTCAATCACATTTAAAATATAATCCAGTCTTTCTCAGGACCTGCATGGCCTGCTGCTACCTCTCCAGGCTCAGCTCTGGGGACTCTCCCCTCTGCTGGCTCTTTCCACTGAACTGGCCTCCTCGGTGGTTCCTCAGACACACAGGTACCTTTCAGCCCCAGGGCCTGGGTCCTTCCCATTTCTCTGCCTGCAACATTTCCTATATGTTGTAAAGCTCATTTTCCTCTCTGCTTAAATAACACCTTGTCCAACAGGCTTTTTCTAACCAATTCCTCACCCCACCCCTCTTTTAACTCTGCTCAATTATTCTTCATATCGTGGTCTAATATTATTTAAAAAAACAGAAACTTCTGTTTCATTCATCATTCTATCCACAGCCTTGAAAATTACACATTGTAGACACTCAAAAAATTTGTTAAATGAAAAGATGGGTGAATATAAACATAAGAAAATGTCTTCTAATTTACATTAAAATGTCGTGCCAGGCTACATACAATTAAACTATACTAATTCATCTCTCTGTGCATGAATTATTGTTAAATTCCTATAAAACTCATAATAACAAACCAATTATTTAAAAAGGGAGATAAAAGCAAGTATAAATGAATGCATCTAACTCGTTTAGTGAGCCTCCAAATGAGTTAAAAAGTGCTTTTTGTTTTCTCAAATGAAATACTTTAAAATCAAGTTGAACTCTTCACAATCTTAAAAACAAGTAAAAAAAATCAACAAAGTCCAATAAACAAACACAAAAAGACGACTGGGGATATACACCAAGACAGTAGAACCATTGAAAGTTTTCTTCACCACTGGCAAAGTATGTTTATGATTTCACAGTCAATTTAACTTTGACCATGCTGAAAATAACAAACCTTAGCCTACATAACTATTTGAATAACTAAAATGATTCCATAGACCATTCACTGGTTTTTATCTTAACTGTTCAAGTTCAAAAAGGGCTGGTGCATAGTCACTGTAGCCTTGAGTTTGGAATGGACAGCCAGTTTTATGTTAAAGCTTCTGCAGTCTAAGGAAGTACTTCTGTGATAAGTCACTGTAGCTCTTTCACAAGAGAGTAAATTATGATTTCTCTGAGAATGATGAAAGGACATATTTCAAAACATTAATAGTCCTGGATGATACTCAAAAGAAAGCTGATACATGTGAATCCCTGAAGTCACTTGTTTATATTTTTCCCAATACTGGCTGTGAATTGGTGGTCATCAATCAACTGTTTCTAATGTCTTTTGACCAGTGGCAAGGTTGGGACGATGGGCAGGTCAAGGTTACGGGTGTAGGCTTCTGCTATGACAGAGAGGGAAACTAATTGTTCCCTCTGGGAACAGAACTTGTGACCTCAGATTCATTAACTTCACAAGAAAGCAAACTCCTCTAAGCAGATCAAAACTTACCAATTTGCTTCAAATTGTGATTCACGTCTAGTTGGCACTAGTACTTAAGAACAAAAGTAAAATATTCTGTTTTAGTAATTATTTCATTATTTAAGGAGAAACAATTTGAGGTAGATATATGGAGAAAAATAAATATTCAAGATGTTTCTTATAAAGGTTTTATTTTTAAAAAGCTATTTTTAAAGGCATATAGCTGAAAGCCAAAAATGGTCAGGGATTCTAAAAACATAATGTGTTTACTTAAAGTGTTCAGCCCAAATCAAAATAGCATTAATTGTGTTAATAATGATGTGATTTCTTCTATTTGAAAAGACATATTACGAATAGAAACACATATTGGAACTTTTCAGAATTCAGTAACTTGACTTGCATCCAAATCACCACACTGTAACTTAAAGTGTTATGTAATTTGGGGGACAGATTTTTATTTCTCTTGAGCTTTCCTTTTGGCTGTATTATTCTCTCCTGTCTGCCTCGCCTAGCTTATTTGGCCCTTGTTTGTTCTCTGAATCAACTTACTCATCATCTGTGCTCTGGATCCATGATTTTCTAGCTGAACAGCCATGCTTACATAAGGATCCCTAAGTTTTAGTCTCTCAACCCCACCCTCTCTTCCCAGTACCTAAAATATATTAGTCATTCATTCAACATGCCGAGAAATGCAGAACCTTCTCAACTAAGCTTTCCTACCATTTGGAAAGTCTTATTTTTATTTCAGTTAGAAACATTTGCTTTATATTTACACTTAAACTTTTCCTTTTTTTTTCTCTTCTCTAGTAAAAGGCTGTTGACAATTCTGATGTGCACCTTTCACCGTAAGCCTCAGGGTAACACTTCCCCTTGCAATCTCTACTTTTTTCACATTATTTCCCCTCTATGGGTTCTGATCCCTCCAAAAATAGAGACAATTCAAGACTCTATGTCCCCTGCCATTGCAAATACTGTCCCTGAGACCCTGCCTTTTAACAGAGGAAATAGGGCAAGTCATTTGCAGAAGAGTGGCTAAGGCAACTTTTGAAGAGAAATCCTTATTTTACTTCCTCCTTAGAATAAATAGGATGCTTCTCTCCCTCCAGTTTTTTTTTTCAACTAAATCCAGGTGCCAAAGAATGATAAGGAATGATTCACTTTTTCATTTATTCACTAAAGAAGAACTTAGATAAAAATATTATAAATAATATGAATAATCTAACAAAGCAAACTATCTATACTTCTAAATTTGCATCTTTCTCAACTCTAGGATTCTCACATGCTTTTACTTTTGGATGAAGAATATAATTCAAATTAGTTTCCATCTCCTGGTAGAGTATTATTAAGCTTGCCAACATTCATAACAGCATTTTATACCATAAGCATCCTCAAGAAAGGCCATTCACCACTTCTAAATTTAGTCAATACAACCATAATTTACAACACAATTCATACTTTGTTATATTTCCAATCTATGGGCATGTTTGATGGAACAGTTTGTTGACATATGATAAATTTTATCAGTCAACTCTAAGTACACATTTCTCTGACAATTATCAGCATGTTTTTAATATTTATGAGGGACTAAATCTGGGGAAAGAGTCAGCATACAAGATGGGTCCTTTTCTGAAATAAAAAAGGAGATGAGGTGACAAGACACCTACTCAGAAATACAAGTTTCCTGCACAGCCCTGATGTCTGCAAGCCAGGGAGCCGCAACACGCAGGGACTCCTTGCCACGGGCCCTGCTCGGCACAGCACTTTGGGACCCGGACGACTATAATGAATAACACTACTGCTAGCCGGTGTACCCCAGCCTTTACACGCGATGACGTCAGTCAACGGCCACCAAATACAGAGATGGCCATAGAAACTGTTCAGTGGGCACAGAAGATGTCAAAGGATTATACAAGGTTTGAGTACATTTTTGCAAAAATACGTGAGCATATGTAGAAAGAAATATACATTAGCATTTATAACAGGGTCTTCTATGAATGGCATGATTTAGGTGATATTTTATTTCTGCTTTATAATTTTCGGTAGTGTTTGACTCTTCGTAATTAGCATATTTATTTTTATAACCAAATACAAGACATGTAATTGCATTTCAGGAAAATAAGCCATTTATTCCAAAGCTGGAAAAACAAATATCTATTTTGTCCCCTAAAGCACCCCAAACTGACCTTTCTAGGTTCCTTACCACATGAAGTCAGTTGTTTGACTAATTACTTTTCCTGGCTAAAATACGAGCTCCTGCGCGAGTAGGTGTTACTTCTCATGAACACTGGCTGTGTCCGGTGCTCAGCACGGGGCAGGGCACACTGGAGGTGCTCCGTAGATTATTACTTGCTATTTGGCTTCTTACTCTCATCCAGTGTTTTCTTTCTCCCATATCTGGTTCTAGTTGAATTACTTCCACCTCTGCCAGGTGCTATACAGTTTTTAAAATACTGTGGGACAAAAGCTGAAGTGTTTGCAGGCACCACCATGGAAACCAACTTGGGGTCAAAAAGATGTCATTTGGCAAAATCAGTTGAGCCACTCTAAATACTGTAATGAGGGTGCAGCAACTCTGAACTAACAGGAGCTGAGGGTGCAGAAAGGTCCGGGAGAACAGGAAGTACGTGATTTGTTTGAGGGTTTCTATGGGGTGGGCGACTGAAGACCACTCCAGTGGAATTGCAGCAAAGTGCTGATATCTTTCTACTGTGCCACTTTCCTATCATGATGAAAGCCTGACACTTTCTAGCCAGTAATGTAACCGTGGAACGAAGATTTATATTTTGTAGTATATGCAGCTCACTCTACATAAAGTAGAAGTTCAACTACGTTTCTGAGAGCAACAACCTCCTTAACTGCCCTAGAAAGTTAGGGGGCTCCTCCCCGGCCCCCACACCCCACCCTCAATACTGCTCCAATGCCGGACAGTGCCCCCAGGTCCAGCCGCTCTCATCCTTCCAGGAGAAGCTATGGGACAGCCACATTGGAGGCCATTAAGGGAAACCTTCTAGTTGGAAAAGATACTGGGGCACTTGCCTGGAAGCCACACACACGTAGCAAGGATATGGTTTTGATGTGCACTCTCCCTGTTTTTGCACAGGGAGTGTAGGGTTAGGAGCACCCCTGGCTGCCTGTGTTCACTTCCTAACTCGGCTGTTTAGTGGCTGTGTCACATCGGGAACTCCCATAACTTGCGGTGCTTCACGTTTCTGTTTGTGGAGAGGCAAATAATCGCACCTCACTCCTAATAAGGTTGTTGTGAGGAGTACGCGGGCAAATGTCAGCTCGTGTCTAAAAAGGCGCCTGGTACGTGGTAAATGCCAAGTACGTGTTCACTTGATAATATTAACTTAGTTTGCATGTTGTAAATATGTTTTAAATGTTATATATGTCATATATAATGTGTGTACATGTTTTATAAGATATACATATTTTTAAGATATGTATGAGATATATATCTTAGAAATACTTTTACAAGGAGAGACTGAGGATGACTGTAGGGGAAGGAAGCGCTTAAAGTCCTGTCCAGCGCCCCTGGCATCACGCCGTGTCTCTCTCTGCGCTGTGGGTGCAGGGCCCTTTTCCAAGTCCCCGTGCCTCTTCGTGTCTCTGGTACATTATCTCTGCTGCCAGCAACCGTACTCTCCCTCACACCACAGCCTGGGCCCCGCCGCCTGTTCACGGGTGTCTGCCACAGATTCTCTACATCCTTTGTCTGTACCTCAACCAGCATCAGCCCAATCACTGTCTCCCTCTGGCGAATGTTTACTAAACAGGAAGATTCGTGAAACTTCTGTGGTTTGTAACCGACTCTTTTAAGCCATTCCCACCACTCTCCTTGCTGACTGACACCACAGTTCCTAGAAACTTGGAAGTCTCTGAGATTGTTTTTCTTTTTGAGACTTCCATCAAAGGGCCAAATTACTTTATATTTCTTCTGCAAGTCATACACCTAACTACTAGAGGAAGAATGTTTTTATTTTACTATGTAGAAAGATAACTTTCTTCTGCGGGATATTTAAAAGCTGGGCATATTACCTGATAACTGTTGATATAAATGTATCTTAGCCTATGCTTTCTAAATTCCTAGGTTGATATGGGAATCACAATTAGGTGCCAGTCCCTTCCTAAGATCTAAGAGTTAAATTTTAAAGTCAACACATGCATGTGGTCAGGGATGCACCCTGTCATGGTAGGCAGACCAAAGTGGCCACAGACTGAAGTAGGTTTTGACTATAGACTCAGTGCTAATATGAATGAGGAGGCCAAGCCAAGGAGAGACTGGCAGAAGTGAAACTCAAGAGAATGAAAGAGACAAACACAGAGAGTGTTCCTCTAACTCCAGGCCACGAAGAAGCTGCCCCGAGAAGCAGACAGGGGTGTTAGGCACACACATCCTTACGGACAGACGTAACCTGCCAGGTGTATTCTGTCCCGACTCCTCTGGACATTGAAAGCTGATGACTTTCCTTGCTATGATTATGCAACATCAGCCAAACCTCTTGGATTCCCAACAGTTAATACATGACACTGGGCAGGCAAAATCAAGCATCCTATGCATTTTCAAGTTACGTATCTTATTTTAAATTCATAATCTGTCAACCCAGCTTCTTTTCCCATGTCAGTATTTTCATAGCTAAGTTTCTGGATTTCAAAACAGAGAGCTAGACTCTGGACTATAATAATTTTACTAAATTAATGTAACTCTGTGAGGAATTCCTACAGAGAATTGATGAGTTACTATTCACTTCTATTCACATGTGTATAGTATGATGTTTTCCAAATATAGATTTAAGATGTCAGGAAATATAGAAGAATTACAAAGGTTAATGTGAAAAAAAAAGAAGGTTAATGATTTTTCAACTGTGTATAAATGAAATAAATCAGTCATTTGTTTTGCCTATCTTAGATCTCCATCCTAGGTTCTTTGCCAGCACGCGGGGAATGCAAACGCTAAGAGGGAGAATAAAGATGCCAACCCTCCCACGGCTGCGCAACAGTGGAAAATTGTAACGGTGGGAAATTGTAACACACCCCACCATTCTTTTGACATTGTGTGTGTAAGTGCTGACTCTGAGTAATATGTAGCTTGTGGATGAACAGCATGCTTGCATAAGAATCCTAGGAACTAACTTCAAAAGGTACAGACTCTGACCTTCAGGTACCCCAGCTCCAGGAGACTTGCTGATGTTCAACTGTGGAGCCAGGATGATGTAAAACCAGGATGACGCGGAGCCAGGATGACTAACGCGGAATGATGCACGCCGGACCAGCACTTGCCTCATTGGCATGGGCTGCATTTGTCTCCATGGAGAGAAATTTTTAACCCTGTTCCCTTGAGCTCTTTGTTCAGTTCCCCTCTCCTTCCTTACAAAAACCTCTGCCTCTACTGAGAGGTGAAGATGGGCTTTGTGACATGAGTCCCCATCTTCCAGGTGGCTGGTACCTGAAAATAAACCACTTCCCTTTACATCAGCTCCTGCCTCTCAAGTATTGGTTTTCGTCATGGCAGGCAGCTGGACCTGAGTTCGGTTATAGTTGCATGACGGTGAGGCATTGGTAAAACAAACAAAAGGCTCCTTGTATAGAAATCTAACATGGAACATTAGTTTAGCCAGAATTGAAAGAGTACTGTTGAATGAACATATCTAAGAATTTTTCTTTAATGCTTGAGCTTTTGACAAGAATTGTAACAAATTTCATACATGTGAACTCTATAAGATATTCCCACCACTTCAAATTTTATTTTAGAATAAAAACACTAATTTACCATTGAGTTACCTGCCTTGCATTTTTTGTTGCTGATTTACAATGCACACATTTAAAGAACATCTACTAAATTGTAGGTGCTGTGCTGGGCAAATGGGCTGGAATCACAACATGCAATCTCTTTGTGGAGTTCACTGTGTTAGGGGCGACCCTTAATCAAACCATTAAATCACCTCAAGGCAGCTATTACTTGAGGTTTACACCAAGGACGGGCTCCAGTGACAGCTTATGAACCAAGCCAACCACACCCTCTGGTGAGATACGACCATCATATCTATGTTGTAATCTCTCCCTACTGCTCCCTCTCCTTCTTCTTGTTCACAGATTGAATACAGTGAATTTATATTTCACATATTCAGATCTTTCTCCATTAAAAAAACCCAAAGTTCAACAAAATGTTTCAAATTCATCCCTGCTAGTATTACTTACTCTTCATTGCCATAAAAAGTTATTCTTTGCTAGAAAATTATCTTTATACTTTTTTAAATCACAAACAGCTTGAAGCTATAAACTATAAGCAAATGATTACTCAGAATGCCAGATCTTTAGAGCTATAAATCTATAAGGAAATTTCCTCTTCAGTGTTTGAGTTCTATCCAGTTCAGAAATAGGAATTCTGAAGAAAAGTGCTGTTGAGACAGTGCCTATCCCACCCCCAGAGCCATTATCCAGCTCGTTAGCCCCGAGCACACAGGAACACTGCATGGCTATTTTATTCCTACTCCTCTTCCCCACAGGGTGTGCTGGAAAGAAAGGCTTTGGATGTCACTGGAAATCAGTGGGAGGCTTGAACCGTTCCAGAGTCCCCCGATACCAGAGTGCTGAAAATGTCAACCTTTTAATTCTGAGTTGTTTTCCTTGGCCGAATGAGGGACAACAACCTCTGTTAACCAGATTTTTCAAGTTCGCACAGTACAACTTATAAACTATTGTTTCATGATATGCAAGTGTTGTCATTTCAGGTGTGAACGCGAGTCACTTACCACGATAAATTAGATACAGACATTGCAGCAATGGAGGGGGCAGGCTCACGGAGCAGTCTTCTCTTGAGTCCAGAATGGAAGAGTAGGTCGAGGGAACGAGACAACTGGGGATTTTAGCTTTACCGCTGGAAGGATGTGCAGACCACTCAGTCAGTCACAGTTCGAGAAGGCCTATAAAGAGGAGGAAGAAAGGAATATCTATAGTGCCTGGTCTACGTGACTTTTCACAGATTGATTTCATCTAGTCAATAGTTTCTTCATGTTGTAAGACACACCAAAGAAAATGCGATTTTTTTCTTTAAAAGTACAAGATATGTCACAAACCAAAGATAAAATGAAACCAACTCTATAATGAGCTGACTGCTCTACCTTTAAAATCAATGGAAAGGTTATTAAAATGTTTATTCCCTCAAGTAGATAATTCCCTATTCATTCAAGGAAAGAATATGTTTTTAGAGGCACCCCATCTTGATTACCCAGCAGATACTTATAAAGGAGTTCTTGGCACAAACTTTTATCATGCCCAAAGGTTTAACAAAAACTCATTCACTACAACTGAGTGAGTAAGAATTTATATTGAGTAACATGAGGGAGGTAAGCAGTGTGTATTTATAAATACAACAAACATTGCCCACACTTTTTTTTTTGGAGTGTCTACTGTATACAGTGTCCTATGATCCTGAACCAAAATTTTCTGAGGGTACAATTCGTTCCCTGCTAGTATGTTAGGCACTTTAATTAGTTCAGTGCATTAACCCTGTACTGCTCAGTTAAGCATTTATTGAGCACATACTGTGTGCATTGACACTATCCCAGGCATAGCTCATGGGTAAAGATGAATGACACACAACTAAGACACCGTTCCTGCCCTCAGACGGTGCTTTATGTAAATAAGATGACTAGAACACAGTAGGGTGAAGTGCTCAATTAACAGTTTACACAGAGCCCATGGGAGCACAGAAGAGGGGCTTCCAGCCCAGCCTTAAGGGTTTGGGAAGGGTAGCTAAAGAAAATATGCCCTGAACTACTACCATTAGGTTTGGCTGCAAGTTTCAAAAAGATCTTAAATCAAAACAAGTTAAAAACAAGAGTCTGTTTCTCTCTCATATAAATCAATTTTGAGTCTTAAGTCTGCGGCGGATAGGGAGGCTCCTTTCTTGGCATCTCACTGTTCTCAACGATGGTTCCTTTTCATGTTTCAGGGCTGCTGAGCTCCAGCAAGTGTCTCCTGTGTTCCACTCAGCAGAAAGAAGAGAGAAAGCAGGATGCTTCCCAAAATGTACACACTTCCACTTCCACTTGCATGTCATTGGCCAGAGTCACTTAGCCATTCTTATTCTAAGGGAGACTGGAAAATGCAGTCATTCATTATTCTAGGCAGCCAGAGGGTCAACTACAAACGAAGGTGCCTAATAGAAAGGAAGGGGGTGAAAGTGGGGATTGGAAGAAAACCAGCCTTGTCTGCGGTCGTGTTGGAGAGTAGGTGACCTTTACCCCCAATATTTTATGATTCTGTGCCTACTGCAAAGTGGCAAAAGTGGGGTGAAGGGGAGGTGGAATAACTCCATTGTTTGTTGGTAATTTTACATATTTGGTGTATAAATTTAAATATTAAACTTCTTCAGTTTTGCTAACTCATTCATAGAGTCAACAAATTATGCTTTGTGCCCCACTATTTACCAGGCTCTAACTATGTACGAATGACACAAAGATTAATAAAATAATGGTCTTTGTACGTAAAGGATTCACTAACATAAATGCCATCAGGAAAAAAAGAGACAAAATAAACTATACTCTAAAAATTGTTCTGTATGTACTGCGCACATGAGTAGCTATAGGAGAACAGAGGAAAAAACCTTCATTTCAGTGGATTCTTATTTCAATAGACCCTGACTTATAATGGAGTAAGCAGCTATAAGGTCCATATTTTAAATTGTGTGCTTATATTCCAGAAGGGGCTTTCAAATCTGTCTTGACCTTGGTTAATTTTAAGGCATCTGGACTTACATCTACCAAGGGCATGGGGACTCCAAATTCCACTCCCCAAACTGGCAGTTTCACACTCTCCAAATCTGTACCACCCTATTCTTATCAAGGGTTCGGTTAGCAAAAAAGGAAAAAACTGTGTAATACTGTCTGATGCAATTCTTCTAGATATTCTTAATCCTATTTTTAGAGACTGTGTAGCTGGATATCATTATTTTAATACCTAACGAAATTACTTTTACTGAATTATACTTTGGGGTTTTGCCAAGAGTTGGCATTGGGGAACATCATTGAAGAAAATAATAAACAAGCAAAAACCAGGGATGTGAAAGCAGCTATTTAGTGGAATATTTGCCAACACAAAAATGCTGGTTTTAATGAGCACTCAAAGGAAAAGTATGTCAGGTTTAACACGAGAAAAACTATTATCCTAAATTTCTTGTTTGCCTTAATCCTGGGGGTGTGGGGGCATTATTGCAATTTATGCTTCTTCCCTTGCTTTCACTTACGGGAAAGCTCTGAAGCAAATGTGCGACATTTCTTTAAGAGCTACGCAAGACCTTTGAGGTTTGCTTTTTTATACTAACCTCCTCCCCCTTTCCTCCAACTTTAATTTTTAACAGTTTTTTGTAAACACATGCATAAAAACAATTTCACACATATATACGTTATATTTATGTAAATACGTAACAAACCATCAGCAAGCCCATTTTAGAGTGAGATCGAGTATAATTAAACACTATAATTCCAGATTTGTTTGCTTCTGCAGAAGGTAGATACAACATACACAGAAATTTGATGCCAGGATCTACGCTCAAGCCATGGTTTTCGTAGGTCAAAATGGTCAAATATTGTCAATGTGCCAGCATTTGTCATACCTTAGTAAGTGAAGAGTGACTGCGACAGCCTGACATTCCCCGCAGCCTAAGTGAACAGTACAAAGGCTTCCTCCTGACCCCAGCCCTGACCTGCCTCTCTTTCCAGTCCTTACTTTAGAAAACTGGCAATTGTAAATTCCTTCTTTTCCCCTTTGAGATACAAATCCTCTTCCATCCTCTTGCCAGTTTTATAAGCCAGGAATGTCTTGCTCAAGGACCCGGGAGCCATTGTGCCCTATTGCCAAGGCTCCCTGGGAGGGCGGAGGCTAACGTGGCTAAGTGCCCCTTAGCAGACACAGGTGGGCTACTCCCACCCGCCAGCCCCCGACACCCCCAGCACTGTTCCACCCCACCTGCCTTTCATCTCTGCAGAATTGAATTCAGTCGTCTCTTCTATTAGGTGCAAGAGTCTTGAATTAAGTTTCCCTTGCTTGTTGAACTCTGTAACTTTTCTTTGCGAAAGTATCCTTTTTCCTTAAAGTCCTGGAAAATGTCCGAAGATGCTGGCAGTACTGTTAAAAAGTGTGATATTTTCCCAATGTCTTTTGCCTGCAATAACTACCAACTTGGACTTTGATAAGCTGTGAATTTGTAAAATTAAATATTACAGAACTGAATTTTTCTGATTTTAAACCTAGATGTCTATAAGAATAAAATATTTGAACACAAAACATTCATAGTGATTATTCTTAATGATTACAACAATCACGCTGGCCTTCATTTTGGTATTATATCATCTCTTTACTTTATTTGCATCTTGTCATTTATTATCTGACTTACTTCTTCAAGGACATGCAGCCATGAAGCAATCAGTAAAGTTTACTGAGTTGAATAACACACCAAAAAAAACCCAAAACCCTATTGTGTTTAAATTTTTCCGATGTGATGTTTTCTAAAGGCCACGGTAGTGGGCGTGTTATTCTTTTAGTGACATTTAAACGACTCATAGCTTATCAATGCAAACTTTCCAGAGAAAACAGCTTTAGGATCTTCAAGCAAGTTTAAATTTTCTGTTCATTTTGATAATTCTCAGTCTTTATGCAAATCCAGTATCAATCTCCACACTTAAGTATATATGCTTTCATAGCGTCAGCCAAAATTCTGACATTCCCAGGAGCCACCATCTGCCCCTTTGTCACAAGGGAATGAGAGGGAGCCTTCATGGCCGGGGAGACTTTTCAGAACCTGTGGAGGGTGAGGTGTAAGCGCAGCACACTGTTCCCTTTAGCTCACTCTCTCAGCGCAATGTGGAGGAATTAGTATGTAAATTTAATAGACGACCCCTCGTTCGACATGTTTATTAAAATATGAACAGCTCTTAAACATAACAATGGATTATTGAGATAATACTTTACGCAAATAATTACTGTTTTCGTTTTACTTATAAAGAAGATTCTGGACTTCAAATTCAACCAAAAGGAATACTATATCTTAAGATGCTCGTTTAGTTGTAATTATTTTGTCATTTAGTTACATAACCTAAAAGAACTTCTGTAAAGTGTTTTTTAAATAAAAAAAATATTTTAAAAATAAAAAGAAATTTTAAAATTAAAATTTTTTTTTAAATAAACTGATTTTATTTAAGCCAAAGAAGCATTTTCATTACCTATCTCCATGAATACACAGATGATTTTATATTGTTAATATGTTAAAATTCCATGAGTATCAGTTTAAATAGCCCACCATATAATAAATATGTTTTTGTACATTCCACACATAAGAGAGTAAATGTATGCAAATTCCTTAGAAGAACGAAAATGATTAAAGGTTTTGAATATAAGCACTATTGAGTGTGCATACTAAGTGGATCACTTCGCTTTGCCTAGAGAAATTAGATCCTGGAACCAAAGGGATACTAAACATTATGGGATAATTTCAAATTGCGTGAGATCAATGGTCTGCTTGATTTGGTTTAAATGATGTAGTGCATGGAGATGAGGTACACATACCCTCTAATTCCCTTCAGGACGTGTGCGTGTGTGTGTGTTGGTTTCAGGTGTACAGCTCAGTGGTTGGACAATCATATACTTTACATAGTGCTCCCCTAGATTATTTCCAGTACCCCAAGTGGTACCATGCATAGTTATCACAATATTATTGACTACATTTACCACATTTTACTTACTTCCCTGTGGCTATTTTGTAACCAAGAATTTGTGCTTCTTAGACCGTTCACCTCCTTCACCAAGTCCCCTTATACCCCTTCCCTTGGGCAACCACTAGTTTGCTCTCTGTGTCTATGAGTCTGTTTCAAATTTGTTTGTTCATTTATTTTTGTTCTTCAGCTTCCATGTATACATGAGATTACAGGGTATTGGTCTTTCTCTGACTGGCTTTGTTCACTGAGCACAATACCCTCTAGATCCATCTACAGCATAGGGGTGTCGAACTCATTTTCACCAGGGCCACATCAGCCTCGCAGTTGCCTTCAAAGGGCTGAATGTCATTTTAGGACTGTATCAATGTAACTACTCCTTAACCAGGGGCGAGGAGCTCAGCGCTGCTGCTGGGTACAAACAAGGTGCTGGGCCGGATTCAACCCATGGGCCCTGTGTTTGCCACCTGTGATCTATTCTGTCACAAATGGTAAGATTTCGTTGTTTTTACGTCTGAATAATAAATGGATAATAAAATCATTAGATAAGAAAAGAACATTTTGACACTAAAGATTCAAAATAAACGTTAGCAAAATGAATTATCAAGAAAAATTAGAATATTTTGAATTTTTCAGAGCGGCTTCCTATTTATTATCAAACCAAAGGCCTCTTTCATACCTGTGGTTCTCCTATAAACTAATACCAGTATTCCCCATCCTAGACCCCTACCCTGGTAGAGTTGCTTGCTTATAATGCTCATTGCTGAGCCTTGACTGTACTACAATGTTCTGATTCCCCTATGTGACCTGATGCTTCCTTTCCCCTCTAATAGCAGGTTTCCAAATTCTTCAAAGAACACCCCAAGGCCCAGAGTCTGTGAACTCTAGCCTCATAGCTCCGGGTTTCTCTGATCTCCCCTCTTTCTCCACTGTCCTACACCCACTTCAGCAATTAAAATATACTGAAATTTAGATGTGTACATAATTTTTCATGTGTGTTATTTTTATTTACTTCAATAAACTAAGTTTGCAAAGGTCAGAAAATGTCTTTTATGCTCAAATGCCAGAGCACCTAGATAAGTACCAAGTACTGCCCAGGTATGAATAAACTAATGGACAAAATGCAATACAATACCTTAACAGCAGTATAACTTCAATGGCTAAAAATAACAGCTCAAACATTACCTTTTTTCGTATTATATTCTCATACTTGTATTATAAATTTTAGGATCTCCAAAACCAATCAGTTGTGGGGAAATGTATTATTTCTCTTGTGAAACCTTTGACCATATATGTAGATAAATCCTTAAATAAGCAAGGATTTGCCTATTCTCTTTATCTCATACATATTTCTCTGGATATAAGATTTTAAAAGACTGGGTTCTGCCTTGAATTTTATAATTTATATTATCATTATTGAATTTTAAAATAAGAAATGTATGCATGCAAAGCAAAATCAAAAGGCAATGAAGGATAACTATCTGCCTTTTCTGTCCTCTCTCCTTAGCCATCTGGTCAGTTCTCCTTCACTGAGACAGCAACTATTACCAGTATTGTTATCCTTAAAAAGGTATTATATGGCTTCTATGCAATATCTATCTATCTATCTATCTATCTATCTATCTATCTATCTATCTAACTATCTATTTATTTATCTACCTATCATCTATCTACTCTTTTTCACAAACATGGTAGTGTATTATAGACACTTTCTCCTGCAACTTGGCTTTCACATGCATACATAATCAAATGTCTATATACAATACTTCCCTATCAGGGCACATACTGAGATGCTGCATCACCTTTCAGGGATTGTAAAGCATTTAATTGAATGGATTTACCCCAATTTGTTAGTCCATCTCATACCACAGGAGATTTAGTTTGCATCTGGTCTTTGCAATTACATACAATGCTGCAGTGTATATCCTTGTATATATGATACAATGTGGGTGCATATTTGTGGATAAATATCTGGAAGTAAAATTTCTGGGTCAAATCTATGCACATTTTTAATTCTGAAAGATATTGGTAAATTGTCTTTCATGGAAGCTGTACCAATTTACATTCCTACCAGCAATGTATAAGCTTAATCATTCTGATATTACTGCTCCTTAGAGTTCTAGTAAACCAGGTAAATTTTACAAATACACTTCCTAAAAGGTACTCATTTTCCAAGCCAGAAATATTTGTCCACTGGTATCCAGTTAATTGCTAAGCCTCGTTGATTCTGCCTTTTAGGTACCTTTGGAATTTATCTTCTTTTCTCCATTCTTACTGGTTCTGTCCACTGTCCTCTATTGCCTGAATAATAACGAGGGCCTCAAACTAGCTCCCCTTTCTAGTTTAGCTTTCTTCTGCAGCACACTTTAGAGCAGTTTCATGGAATGGAGTCATTCCCCACATAAGAGCTGTAGAGGCAGGGATGATGACATCAGATCAACATGATTTCCAGCTATGCTTCTTGATAACTTCTGATCTCAGAAAAACTAAGTACATTACCTGGCTTGTTTCTTTTTTTTTATTTTTAATATTTATTTTTTTACTTTTAGAGATAGGGGAAGGGAGGGAAAAAGAGAGGGGGAGAAACATTGATGTGTGAGAAATATATCAGTTGGTTGCCTCTCACACGCCATCCTACTGGGGACCTGGCCCACAACCCAGGCATGTGCCCTGACTGGGAATCAAACAGGTGATCTCTTGGTTTGCACCCAGCACTAAATCTACTGAGCCACACCAGCCACGGTGAGTTGTTTCTTTATTTTTAAAATAGGAATGTTAATAGTACTTATAAGACCATGACAAGAATTTTTTAGAAAATAATGCATGAAAGGAGTTCATTTCCTGGCACATAGTAAGAGTTCAAAAATAGATAATAGCAATAAAGATGATAATGAGGAGCAGGATACACTGATGATAACAAATGTCTGTTCCAATACCCTTTACCTGCTCTATTTTGCACTCATGGTAGAGTCCTAATTCCTTAAGAGAGTAAAGGACTTTGCATATCCAAACAAAAAGATGTTACTTCGTATACTTTACTATAAAACTACATTCTGGATAAAACTGAGAGGCAGAACAGATTTGAAAATGGAATGACTTCTACCCCAAGTTTCTGTAATTAATAGGAGGTGATCTGGCATCTGCTTTCTTTTCCACTTTTCTTTCTCACTGAGGCCTGTACCACTCTTCCCCAAGCCCCTGCACACTTTATTTCAGCTAAACTGATTTGCATTTTTCCAAATCTGTGTCTCTTTAGCTTACAGGCCATTTGCATGCTAGCTCCATTGCACGTTACATGCAACTCCTTCCTTTCCCACTCTGCGTGGCTACCTGGACACATCACACCTCCACAGCACTAGATTTCTTCCTGACTTTCCCAGTCCTCCTCAGCGGAAGACCCTTGTGCTCTCTCATAACACCTGCTCTTAACCCATGACAGTTTTTAGAAGCAGAGGGTTAATTCTTTGATGCTGGTCCATATTTCTCTCCAGATTGTAAGTTCCTTCAGGGCAGACAGCTAGTCTCAATATAATCTAGGAAACCCAAGGCCCACCCCAGTGCCTGCAACAGAGAAGGCATTTAACACATTTGCTGGAAAAAAAGAAAAGAATAAATGTCTAAATCAGGAAGTGTAAAATTCTACAGAATGCGGAACTAAAAGTAGTATCTCTTTTCCTTTGAAAATATAAAAGTACGATTTATTTAATTTTGGGTCATATTTATAGGCTTCAGTTTCAATATATCATTATTTTAAACTATTTTTATATTTGTTTAAAACATATAATAATCATGGAATATTAATTACAGAAACTTTGGGTAGAAGTCATTCCATTTTCAAATCTGCTTTGCCTCTCAGTTTTATCCAGAATGTAGTTTTATAGTAAAGTATGTAAAGTAACATCTTTTTGTTCGGATATGCCACGTGGAGTCAAACAATCCTGATACTCTAGCTACTTCGGCAATCATCACACAAAATTCTAACAGGGACAGACGTGTATCTCCCTAGAGCAACCGAGGTCCGCATGGATATAGGCCAAGTGGAACAAGTACCCTCCTCATTGTTTTTACACTTTATTGATACCTAGCCTGAAAATACAGTCTTTGCAGAGGGTTGAGAAAACCCACCCACAGAGACAGTCGCCTTGGTGACAAGCTAATACCAAGCTTTCTGTGTCCTTCCACTGCCCTGCAGCTGTCATTTTACTTGTATTAAAGCCATTTCAGGGGAGGTATTAGTATTTAATTGAGCATGTCAGTAATTGGTTTAAGGGCATTTATCACAGAAATGTGGCTATATTTGTGATTATCATAAGTACCTACTTCAGAAATATCCCCCCCCCCGCCATGTTCAAATTACAGGAAGTGCTTATCATAGCCAGAGAAGTAAAGGACTATGGATTTTACAGTAATTCTTAAATAAATTATCGCACTAAACAAAGGTCACCTTCACCTTCAAAGAGTTTGGGATTCTTTTCTTCAGAATAATTGCACCAGATATTGTTATAACTTTTCGAGAAGATTTCATTTTAAGAACTTATAGGAACTACAAAGATACCTTTCCATTTGTGCTTTGCACTTGATCGCATTTCCTCTTGACCTGTAATGCAGTCACGGGCAGCTCTGTCGCCCACACCCTTCATGCCTGCCTCCTCCTGGCCCTTCTCCTCTGTGCCCCTGGTCCTATACAAGCTTTCCCTGCCTCAGCCGTGACTTCACCCTATTCCTTTCTCTTCCTTCTTCCCCTTGCTGACATACTCCACAAAAACATTACTCTACATCCATCGCCTTCCCTGGTTCCCCACCCACTCTTGCTTTCCGAGCTCTGCTTCAATCTTCTCATCACCAGTCAGCTGGTCAGTATTTAACTACTGATGCCCACAGCCCTCTGTCAGACTCCACGCTCTCTGTCCACTTGTCTTGAACTCTCCTTCTTAGACTTCCGGGACGGTGGAACAGCCAGCCTCTCGTAATCCTCGCTGTTCTTCAGTGACCATCATCGTTCTCCCTTTTCATTTATGTTGATATTCTTCAAAGTTCTGTCCAAGGTGACTTTCCCAGTAGATAATTCACACATTTCTATCTATGGGTCTCATCTTTTCTCCTGACTTCCAGAATCATTTTCCCTAATTATTCATTAAATAGTTGCCTAATCTTGTTTTTGTTTTTGCTTTTTTACTGTACTTTTTCAAAAATAACTTTTTAAGACATTTTCTCCTTTTTATGATCACCCCTCCCGCAACATGTTCAAACCCTTACTGTCTTTTGTATTGGCCAGATTTTTTTCAGATTTTTAGAGATTCTGAAATAAATTTCATTAATTAAAACATATTTCAAAATCTTAATAATGGACAAACAACCTAATTTTAAAAAGAGGTTAAAAACAGTTTGTTGGATAGTCTGAAATGTTTAGTGTTTTCTGGGCAGCGTGTCACTGACCGGAAAGGGAGCGGCCCCACGCCCCGAGCACCAGTCTTCTCTGGCGTACGGTTTGCCAATCCCTGGCTGGAAATTGCTGCGCTGGACTTCAAACTTGTCTCTGACCTCCAATCTGTTATACAAATTAATTTTACTAAGGCAAAGCATTTACATATGCAAATTCCTTGTTTAAAAACCACCTCAAATAGTCGTTCCACCTAAATGTTCTATGACACCGGGGGATCCTATACTATATAGTCTATCCTGTATTCTGTTATACGGGGGATCCTATACTACATAGTCTATCCTATATTCTGTTATACGGGGGATCCTATACTACATAGTCTATCCTATATTCTGTTATACAGGGGAATCCTATACTACATAGTCTATCCTATATTCTGTTATACGGGGGATCCTATACTACATAGTCTATCCTATATTCTGTTATATGGGGGATCCCATACTACATAGTCTATCCTATATTCTGTTATACGGGGGAATCCCATACTACATAGTCTATCCTATATTCTGTTATACGGGGGAATCCTATACTACATAGTCTATCCTATATTGTTATACGGGGAATCCTATACTACATAGTCTATCCTATATTCTGTTATACGGGGGATCCTATACTACATAGTCTATCCTATATTCTGTTATACGGGGGATCCCATACTACATAGTCTATCCTATATTCTGTTATACGGGGGAATCCTATACTACATAGTCTATCCTATATTCTGTTATACGGGGGAATCCTATACTACATAGTCTATCCTATATTCTGTTATACGGGGGAATCCTATACTACATAGTCTATCCTATATTCTGTTATATGGGGGATCCTATACTACATAGTCTATCCTATATTCTGTTATACGGGGGGATCCTATACTACATAGTCTATCCTACATGTTTAGGCTTCTCTATACTCATGTGGGATTACTATTTTTATATGAACTTGTTTCCACCTTACACTGAAGGCCTAGCACATCACTCTGTACATTGGAACTAGTCAAAATAGTAACTTGAATTCTGAGTTCCAAACTAAAGCTTTCCTCAATACTTTTTTCTGATATATCTCCTTGGATGAGGACAATAAAAGAAAAAATAAACAAATGAGACTACGTCAAACTAAAAACATTTTGCACAGCAAAGGAAACCATCAACAAAATATAAGACAATGCATTGAATGGAAGGGTATATTTGCCAATGATACATCTGGTGAGCAGTTAACATCTAAAATTTATAAAGAACTCATAAAACTCAATGTCAACAAACAAACAAACAATACAAATAAAAACTGGGAAGAGGACCTGAATAGAAACTTCTCCAAAAAGGATGTACAATGGCCAATGGACACATGGGAAGATGCTCAAAATCACTAAATATCAGAAAAAAATGCAAATTAAAACCACGATGAGATATCACCTCACAACTGTCAGAATGACTATCATCAAAAGATGAACAAACAACAAGTGTTGGCAAGGATGTGGAGAAAGGGCAACACTTTTGCACTGTTGGTGGGAATGCAGACTGGTGCAGCCACTGTGGAAAAGAGTATGGAATTTCCTCAGGAAACTAAAAATGGAACTGCCTTATGACCCAGTGATTGTACTTCTGGGTATGTATCCAAAGAAACACAAAACACTAATTAAAAGAATGCATGCACTTCTATGTTCATTGCAACACTATTTTCAATAGCTAAGGTATGGAAGCAACCCAAGTTCCCATCAATAGATGCATAGATAAAAAAAGCTGCAGTACATATATACAATGGAATCTTACTTGGCCATAAAAATAAATTAAATCTTACCATTTGCAAAAGCATGAATGGACCTAGAGGGTATAAAGTGAAATAAGTCAATCACAGAAAGACAATAAAAACAAACAAACAAGATGGAACAGAATCATAGATACAGAGAACTGACTGATGGTTGCCAGAAGAGAGGGGGTTTGTGGGGTTGGGTGGGAAAGGTGGAGGGATTAAGAAATGCAAATTGCCAGTTACAAACAGTCATGGGGATGTAAAGTACAGTGTGGAGAATACAGTCAATAATGTTGTAATAACTATGTATGGTGGCGGGTGGGTACTGGAAATATCAGGGGGAACACTTTATAAAGTATATGATTTTCTAACCACTATGCTGTACACCTAAAACTAGACAAAATAATATGGAATGTAAACTATAATTTTAAAAAGAGTATTAAAAATTCAAGTTTTTTTGGTGTACATTACTGTGCTCAAGGGTCACACTAAGTAAATGAGCCTTTTAAAAAGTATGATGTATCCAAACAGGCTGGTATATTTAGAATTCATAGTAAATTTCAATGAACCTCTGGAGTCTACAGGTTCAATCCCATGTAAATCACCCTCCCCCAGAGAAAGGATGGCTGAAACTCAGTCTAATGAAAAACAGAAACAAAGCAGCAGACTAGGGTTTTTTTTTTCCCCCTAAATAAATGTTTCAAGCTTAAATACATGTTAGGCCCACTTAATGAATCTTTTTGTAATCTCAGCACATGAGCACTGTAACATTCAGAACGAACTTGGGAGGAGTGGGGAAAACCTGCCCGTGATCCCAGTGCAGTTCAGGAATGTAACAGAGAGTTGTTGCTGTTTCTTCTCTGCAGACTTTCAGGTGGTGCTTCAAGGCAGTTCAGCCTGGAAACCTCGTTGATCCTCATCTCAGGCTACACCCCCCCTTCCTGCTCCCTATGGCCTGAAAACATATGTGCCTGGTTCCTCCCTGAATAAACTAAACACTTTCATGTCCATATGATTCAGAATGAACAGACTGATGCTTATGTTCCCACTTCCAGCCACATCTCTCCTCTCCTTGTCCAGAAAATTTATTTGTCCCACAAAATCCAACTCAAATATCAATACCCCTGTAATTTAAAATTTGTTAGAATTATTTTCCCTTCATAATTGTTATCTTCTCATGATATACATATTTCTACTGTGATATTTATATTTTATTAGTGTTATGGTTTAGCTGTCTTGGAAAGAGGAGTATTTTATGTTAATAATATATTATGAGATTATTTAACTACTTAAGAGATAGTTACTTAGGATCATGGAATTTGAAGTTTCTGGCCATAGGGGGAGGGGCCACCCTTGTGTTATAACAAATGGATAGAGAAGATATAGTAATGTTTATTTAAAATATATTTATTTGCAGATATTTTGGAAAAACTACAAACACAAAAGAAATTACATTTTTACTTATCCATTTATCTTGGTCCTGCTAGTTCCTCAAGAGCAATAATCATATCTTATTTTTTCTTCATCCCTGTAATACATAGCATAGTTTATTACCTAGAATATACAATCAATAAATATCTGTTCAATTTATTTTAGTTAATTGCTATAGTATTAGGATCATGGAAATTGTTGATTTTTCTTCTGTTTAAGTATAAGAAATACTCAAACAATAGATATAAGAAAAAACAGCTTACTTCCAAGAGAAGAAATCTGAAGGCATAACATTTCCCTGTTGATAACTACTAGTCAGCCCCTACCTAGAGACAATACCTGTTTTTTAGGGAATATAACACCCTGGAATGATTAATTTTCACAGATATAGATTACAAGAAAAATGTGCATGTCACTCTTTGCTTAGACAGTTTTCTTTTCAGGATTACTTGAAAATATCCAACATGATGAAAATCAATTTACTTCTATTAAACAAGTCCTTTCAATGAGCCTGGAGAAGAGTCCTTGCCTTTCATTTTGCAGGAATAAACATGGTCAATTAAAACTGAAAACTGAGGTTTTGGCAAGGTTAAAGATAAAGAGAGAAACTTAAAAGCAGCAAGAGAAAAGCAGTTGTTTACCTACAGTGGAACCCCCATAAGACTGTCAGCTGATTTCTCAAAAGAAACATCGCAGGTGAGAAGGGGCTGTCAAGAAGTATTCAAAGTCACAAAAAGCAGGGACCAAGAGTCAAGATCACTCTACCCAGGAAAGACATCATTTAGAACCAAAGAGCAGATAAAGAGCTTCCCAGAGAAGAAAACACTAAAGGAATGTTAAAGGGACTTATTTAACAAAAAGAAGACAAAAATTATGAACAATAAAATGGCAATAACTATTTCTCTATCAAAAATGGAATCTAAAAAATAAACAAGCCAACAAGAAGAACAGAGACAGAATTATAGATACACAGAGTGTTTTGATGGTTGCCAGGTTGCAGGGGGGTGTGGTGGAATGGGTGAAGAGGTGTGGGGATTAAGAAGTACAAACAGGTAGTTACAGAATAGCCATTAGGATGTAAAGCACAAAGGAAATGGAGTAGCCAAAGAACTTACATGCATGACCCATGGACATGAACAATGGTGTGGGGATTGCCTGAGGGAGTGAGGAGTGCCGGGTAGAAGGAGGCAAAGAGGGAAAAATTGGGACAACTGTATCAATATAATATAATTTCAAAAAATGAAAACTGAAGAATTTCCACCTTTTGGAGCTAAACAAAAAGGACCTCTAAATATCAGAGAGTATCACTGAAGGTTCAGTGAAGCCACATACTGTGAAGGTATGCTGTCTCCTCCATGGAGGGATGATCTCACCACTGACAGAGTGAGTTAGGGATGGAAAAACTGTTCGTTCAGGCATCCATGCTGAGAGGGGGGAAAAAGCATTTTCTTAGCTTAGCATCCAAGCTGTTCTTCACAGCAGCATCTACTCAAAATCTTCTTCATCAACTCTTTATTGTATTAAATAAAAATGAACTGAAATCTCAATTCCAACTCTTTACATTCTTGTAAGACTTCACATCTCTAAGAAACGAATTGTCAGAAATTATGACTCCTTGAATAATGACTGAATGTCTCCTTTGTCAACCAAAATTGATGATATGAAACCATATAGCAGGCAGTTTATTCTTCAAGACTTTCTTCCAGAGCCTGGGGTGCTCAGAGTTATACAAATGCAGAGGTTTGGGTTCAACATCACTTTCACGATTTTCACTTACAAGTTGTGTCAGCCAGTCTTTGGATGTTTAATGTCCTGGCTCTGCTTTCGTATCCTCTGATAAGATGGCATTCATTTTTAAAAAGCCAAATTTTATCAAGAAAAATGCTAATAATGGAAATTTGTTAGCTACCTTTGTTGATGGCTTTCTGCAATTCACTGGGAAAAACTGTGCAACCTCGTTACCAAAAAGCTGCTTCCTCTGTGATCCACAAATGATACTACCTTACACAGTTTTTAAGTCGTTTGTACCATTCTAGATTTAAAGTTGAAACTGGACTTCTTTATCAAATGATCTTCAGACCTTCAAAGGAGTGTGGTACCAGCAGCAGCAGCTTCATGGTTTCAGGGACGAAGATTACCTATCCACTGCATGAGGGACATTTCCAGCTTTTCAAACATCCCATCCTGTGCTTGAGTAAAATCAATCATCACAATATAATATTTTTAAACTTTTTCTCACAAGTAGAAAAAAGCCTATGCATTACAGACATATGCAAAAACACCAAGCTTATGTCCTTTCTATGTTCACCCCTCTCCATATACTGTATACCTCCAATGTTCCTTTTAGTGTATGGGATTTCCTAGACCTTCTGTGCTCACCAGTTTTCTTCCCAGGCTTTTCCATTTCCACAGAAGACACTGACATGACCCTGTACAGAGAATTTCTGAGCTGTGATGGAAGAATGCTCTGCACCCGTCTGCATGGGCTCACCCACAATGTAACCATTTCCATTGTTACACTGATACAAACTCATTATGGCAGAATTTCTATTTAAATAGTACATTTTTGGTGAAAATTTCCATCAGTGGTATAGCAAATATTTTGATAACAACAGTTCAAATAAGGAGGGCTATCTGTACTGGGTGCATATTTGTGTTTACTGGTCTCTAACTTAGAATCTTTGAGTGAGAAACGTTTCCTACCTCTTTTCTCCCAGCTCTAGCCAGAATTAACTGCTGTCAGTTAGAAGTCCCTATTATAGTTTCTACATATTTTATTTACTTATATATTAATTAATTTGTTAATTTATTTAGCAACTGCTATGTGTTGGGCAGTATGGTAGGGATATAAGAATAAAGTGTACTACACTCCTACAATGGAACTTATTCAGTCATAAAAAGGAAAGAAGTACTGATGTACGCTATAACATGGATGAACCTTGAAAACATTATGCTAAGGAAAAGGATACAGACAAAAGAGGTCACATATTACAGGGTTCCACATATCAAATGACCAAAATAGGCAAATCCATAGAGACAGAAAGTATGGTGGCCAGGGGCCAGGAGAGGGAAGAGTGGGAAGTGACTGCTGATAAGTACAGCATTTTTTTTTTGGAGATGATGAAAATGTTTGGAATTACGTAGTGGTGACGGTTGCACAGGGTTTTGAATATATTGAAAGTCACTGGGATGTGCACTTTAAAAGGGTGAATTTTATGGCATGTGTAGTATATCTCAACTTTTTAAAAAAGATTTAATGTGTCAAAGACATACAACTATTTAATGAGGGAGCTGGTCCCAGAATTCAGATCTGCTATTCCATCCAGTTCTAACTGCAGCAGCGTATTGCACTTCTCAACGTTGGAGGCTCATATACAAATCTTAGCCTCTTGGAATGGCACAAACATACTTAAGAATTGTTTCTTTCTTATTTCTTCAAATATAAAAACCACATTACTGGAAAATGCACAGGTAACTCCAGCAGCCAACAAAGGAAACATAAACTCTGCAGACATAATAGCAGGCCTTAGTTTCAATAAGGTGTAAATCTTCAAAACCCGGTGTTATCTTTCTTAGCTTTTCCTGTGATCAGCCCTCATACTGGAAACACATTCTGTCTCCTACTAACAAATTATGCAGGCATCAATAAAATCTGACTTGTTATGATAAGCATTGCAAGTTTCTCAAATACACATGACAAGATCTCAAGTGTCAACATTTCTCCCATAATATTTTAACAAGTGAAGACCCAACTGGAAGAAGATCCAACCAGAAGGGGGAACATGGCAAAGACAGATTCTTAAAACAGTAACAGCTCAAATATTGAAGCTGTTAATCTATCATGTTAGCCTAAATTCTCCCTTGATCCTCTCTCATATTTGCTTCCAAATACTTCAACACATGAATTAATTTTATGAATTCTCAGATCCAAAAAATGTTATTGCTTACTTTATAAAAACAACAACAAATTAGTGTTTGAGGAGTGGGGAGGAGGAGGGTGAATGCACACACACCCTCTTCTTCCTAAAAAATAAACATAACAAACGGTGCCAAAAGCATGCCATTAAAGATACGTTAGGCAGTGCTTCCCATTACAAATTGCAAAGAATTCAAAGTTTGTTATAATGGGATTCATTGTATTTCCTTCAGTAGTCCATTGCAAATCATTTCAAAGCCATCATTTATTCTAGTTTTTATTAAAAGCTAATACAAGATGTTTTAAAAAGTTTATAATTTATTCCTAAAACACTTCTAAGATGTTGCAGTTGCAATGATTTTACAAAGGAATTAAATGTATTTGTATGACTTTCAATGACAAATTAATCTATGGTAACCATAATTGCAATTATGAAAAACATTTGAAGCAATTTTTCAAACATTTCATTTCAATCAACTAATAGAAAATACCCAGTTGTATTTGCATAAAGTTAATTTTTAAATGTTTTGTTGATATTAGATAATTAGAATACATTACTGATTTTTGTCACTGGATGAGATGTTTACTTACTTGAGGACTAAAGACAAAGTGAAGTTAAATAATTATTAAGTAAGTCCAGTAGTACTTGAGCAGTAAGTAGTTGAGAAACAAGCAAGTAACAAGCAGGTCTTGAACAAGACAGTATTTGTTGTACTGAAGTGGTTGTGGGCCACTCAACAACACTGAGACAATGCAATGTTCAAAGAGAGCATGGAACTGCCCCCAATCCGTGGGAAATGTTCTCCAAGACTCCCTGTGGATGCCTGAAACTGTGGATAATACCAAATCCTATATACACTGTGTTTTTGCCTATACATGCATACCTTTTCACTTAAAGGAAGCAACTACGGCTGCTCTTTGGCATATTCAAACTGCCAGCTTCTCTACTTTGTCATTGTGAGACCACTATTTAGTAAAATAAGGGTTACCTGAACCCAAGCGCTGCAGCACCACAACGGTTCATCTGTTAGTGGTGGCAGCTACTAAGTGACCAATGGGAGGGTAGTATACACAGTGTGGAGACACTGGACAAAGGGATGATTCACGTCCCCTCTGGGACAGACCAGGGTGGTACAAGATTTCACCACACTACTCAGAATGGCACACAATTTAAAATTTATGAAGCGTTTGTTTCTCGAATTTTCCATTTAATATTTTCGAACCATGGCTGACCACAAATAATTGAAACCGAGAAAAGCAAAACTGTTCACAAAGGTGGGAGGGTTCTACTGTAACTGCAAAGTCTAAAAGATATTTACAATGGATCTTACTTCCTCTTAGCACTTTATACTTTTCTTAACCAACGTTTTTGAAAAATGGCTGGTCACCCTTTATCCAAGCTAGCTTGTGGAAATCAGCAAAGAATTATTATTTCTGAGTCCTTAGAAAAAGGTACACATTTTTGTAAAAGAAGTGCTTCTACTGTATTTTACTGTGGTCAAATCGCTTTGGTTGAATGTTTCAAAACTGATGAAAATGAGAGTGCCGCCAGCCCTGAATACCTTGACGACACAGCCCGATGAACTCCATAGCAGTTACCTGCGCATAATGGATCATGCTGGTTCTCTCCAATGCCGAAAAGATGGAGTCTTCAGAGGAGTTCGTAATCAAGGAGAAGTTCTTAACACACAGCAGTCATAGACTCTATCCATCAGGAAAACAAAACATGCCCAGAGGAAACTTCTACCCACAAGATGGTTTTCACCTTTCCTCTTAATACCATAAATGAACATTTTCTTTTTTTTTTAAAGATTTTATTTATTTTTAGAGAGAGGGGAAGGGAGGGAGACAGAGAGGGAGAGAAACAGCAATGTATGGTTGCCTCTCACATGGCCCTCACGGGGACCTGGCCTGCAACCTAGGCATGTGCCCTGACTGGGAATCGAACCGGGACCCTTTGGTTCCCAGCCCGCGCTCAATCCACTGAGCTACACCA
>PVJI01002302.1:0-148778 GCA_004026765.1 Micronycteris hirsuta | reverse complement strand
CCAAGAATCATTTCCTAAAAGCAACCTTCCAACATTAAGATTTTACTGTCGATAATCACTCCTGGAAAATCCTCAAGTCCCTAATTTATGCAAAAACTCACATACTTCATTAGAAACAGAAAACGGTGCAGGTAGGAATATATGTAGAAGTGAAGGCTCGATTTTTCAATGTTGGCTACAGTTAATGCACGGACTTAGTGTCTGCTCCTCAGTTACAAAGTGGGTCAGTTACAGGAAAACGTCTTGCTCTAAAGCATACAGTCCAAGGGGCCTGGGGACAGAGGGCGTTATCTGTTCACAATGCCACTTCTGCAACAATTTCCCTGACCAGAGTATGCTTTTGAAAAGTTACTGTGGAGAATACGTTTCCATTTATTTTTTGCTCCGAACAGGGAAGGAGCCGTTAGTTTATCTGAATCTGGGCACATCGGAATCACTGAAATAGACATTTCAGGAAATGGACGGTGTGGGGGTAGCTGGGGTCACGGTTAAAGATGCGGTAGAAAAGTGCCACGTGGAGAATGGGGGAGGTGGGGGCGAGAGAGGGGAAGAAGAAGGAGAAGAAAAGAGGAGAAAGAAGAGAGAAGGAAGGAAGAAAGGGAGGAAGGAAGGAAAGAAGAAAGGGGCAAAAAAGGAGCAAAGAAAGAAAATCCTTATCATTTAAAGGACACCCACCTCTCAATGCTGGGCAAGTGTCTATTTATTGTTAATAATGAAGACAAATGCTTTCTGGGATCTAGTTTCCAATATTCCGGCTCCCCTTTCCTGCCCTCTTCGTACTTACCTGCTGAGCGCGGCCTGTGTAAACCCGTGACAAGCTTCCTTTTAAGAAAGTGTTCCCACGGATTGCCCGTCTGGGCATTTCTGGGATGTGTGGTCACCGCGCAACGCTACCGAATCCCATTAACTTGAAAGGTCCTGTGTTACTCCTAAGGACTTCGTTGTCCTTGGCAAAGGAGCTTGTGAAAACTGCACTCCAGGTCTATTTAGCTTTTTTATTTGACTTGTTTTTCAAATAACAGGCATTTATGAAGTCACAGAAGCACCACAAACGACTAGCGTCAAGCGAGAATTTACTACTTACGTGTCTGCAGGCAGAGCCGCAGCACCGGCCCCTCCGCACGTGGGCGAGCTGCGTTAGCACCACGTAGCCAGTGGCCGGGTCCAGGTAGCTCAGCTGGCCGGCCTGGAGAGTCACAAATAAGACAACGCATTCATCTCAACATCAGTCATGCCTTCTCATCCTAAATTCTACTCACAGAATTCTGCAACATTTTCTTTAAACAAAATGAAACGTCTTGCCGGCAATTTCAGCGGCCCCCGGCCACGAAAGACCACAGGCATTCCAACATAATGGGCCATCCAGCCCCAGGAGGCAGGTGGGGGAAATGCACGGTCTGAGAAGAACCCAGAAGTGGGAGGGAAACAGGCAGTCCTCTCTGCGCAGCAACGACGTGGCCCCGGCCCGGGTGTGCGTCCTTCGGTTCCTGGGTAACACGTTCAGTAACAGGTGATTTCCATGACTGCAAGAGCTTAAGAGGCTGAAAATGAACTTTCACTCAGAAGTCGTACTTGCAAGTTCAGTGCTTAAAATATGTGGACAGTGATGTAAACGCACAGAAAAGGCGCTAATCGAAACCAACAGTCTGTAGAAAAGTATCACCTCCACCATTATTGGACACTTTCTTTGCCTCCGTGATGTGGGACCGCATTGCGTAGTTTACACCATTTTCTTTTTCTTTTGTTAAGAGTGTCATTAGTTCTGTTTTCAGCAAAACTAAAGTATTGTTCTACCCTGTTAACACACATTGCTTTCAAAAGTTTGACACCAGCCCTTCTGAGGCAGAGGAAGCGCCCTCCGCCTGCATTCAGACTTGGTTTTCCAAAGTGGCCCAAGCGTGATGCGCAGGCAAAGGAAACCTCCCAGCCTCTCCTTTGGATTTGGAGCATGCGGGTGATGTTCTTTAGCCTGGAGGTTTTCTTTGCCAGAGGGACTTCCTCCTGTTTTTTCACAGAATGCTTTCACCATGCGTGACTCTGCACCACTCGCAACAGCCTTTTCATTCAAACAGACACGAAACTCACATTTCTGACTGTGCTACCAAGTCCTTCTTCCAGGTAGGTGTCTTCCCATGGCTGAATCTTTTATTATGGTTGAGGTTTTATCCAATGTGCTCCATGAACGAAGTGTGGAACAGAAGGGCAGATAGAGTTCAAGTCTTCGTCTCCTCTAAGGCATCCCAGGAAAGCCCAGCCAGGGCAGCAGGGACCCAGCCAGCAAGTCCCAAGGCCTGCTTCAGGGGCCTCCCAAATCCTCTGGGACCATAGGAGCAGGTGACAGGAAACCAAGGGCAGAAAACACTGCTTGAAAATGACCCACTGTTGAGACCTCACTTTGTTGACAACGTCTGTGTCTGAAGACTTAGAAGAAAAATAGATAAACAAACAAAAAACATAGCAGACTCTATTATCAGCCTCCTTTTCATTTTTTTATAACTTCTGGGTCTTCCGAGGGCCATCGTCTGGGCACTTGGCAACCTCCCAGACTGCTCCTGCTTGCCGCCTTCCTCGTGGGCTGAGGAACTGGGAGCTTGTTGGCTGCCACCCAAACTTAATACGTCTTCAGTGGATGAGCCTCAGGTAATGGGGACAGCAGAGACGGAACAAAAGCACCGATAGGCTGACGGGAGCAAGATGCTCAGTGGGGTGGGCCAGCCCAGGGAGGAAGGGGAGAGAGTGACCGGCCTGGAGCTATGTGTGAAGGACCACTGGGAGGCAGAGGCTTCGATGTGCGGAAGGAGAAAACACCCAGCTTGTTACTGGGTTTACTGTGGCCTCCTGGACCATCAGCCTGTGACAAGTGTGGAAACCCCCAGTGAGATAAAGCTTCTCTCCTGTCCCTGAGCTGGCTTCACATGCCACTGGCCTTTCCTCTGAGAAGAACACTTTTGTTCATATTTACCATATTTCTATGTGAAGCACAAGAAGTTACACATTCTCATAAAAAGAGTCGAAGGAAGAACAATCCAAAGCCAGCAGTCACTTCCGGATGACTCTATGCCAGGAGTGTGTGGGAAGCGGGTTTCAGCACCAGAACCAGTCGGGCAGGATGCTCAGGGCCTGCTGACTTGCACGCTGTCCTCTGCTCCTTTGGCTCAGGCTGCGCTGGGTAACACCAGTCCTGTCGAGTACTGGCCCCGTGTGATGTATTAAATAGGTTATTACAGGACTTACTTGCTCTCTCGAGATAAAAAACATATGCATATAAACGTGCCACCTTTAAGCTCATATAGTCCAAAGTGTCAGAAGCGTGAGGGGAGATGCTAAGTTTGGATAGTGGTGCTAACAAGCAATTAACTGTCAAGTTCCCCCAAACGAAAGAAAACACAGCTCAAGATTGTTCAGGAAGAACGTGAATGCCCAGTGATAGTTTCCTTTGAGACTGTGCTCCTGAGAACGGAGGGAAGGGACAATAGGCTGGTGACAAAATTAAATAAATTAAACGGAGGTTTGTTTTATTTTTCATTATTAAAATCATTGGAGGGTAGGGCGTTTAACTGGTCATGCAGATAAACGCACACATATTTTTTTCCAGTGACCTCTCAGCTCCTCTACCCACTCCATCAACTCCCTGCACACCCGTCCCTCAACACAAACACCCACACAGACACAAAGACACAGATACACACCACACTTAATACACACACACACACACACACACACACACACACACACACACACACACACACACGATGATGGGTCCCACACGGCCGGAATTTAGCTCGTGCAGTGATCAGAAACGAGTCACACTCATACTCAGGACAAAGGTAAACTCTCAGCCCGGAATCAGGAACTGGGACCAGTTTTCAAGCGAAAAGGGGTGGGAACTGTGCGTGTACTGAGCCACTAGAGGCCAGATCACACTGGGTCCCGCCACCTCGCAATCAGCCTGGGACGCGCAGGCGCACGGACCCCAGGGTCCCTAGGGCCCCCAGGAGGAGTCTCTTCGCGCAGGCGCAGGGGCTCCGGGAGCGCCGGGTGGAGCAGGGGGCGAGGTGTACACTAGGGGCCTCACCGCGCAGGCGCACCAGCAGTCGGGCGGGACTGGGACTGGGGCAGGGGCTCACCGCGCAGGCGGCCGCGTGCAGGTCCGCGATCTGTCGCTCTGCCGCGGTTAACTGTTGGCTCGCCGGGAGTCTCTCCGCCCCCGCGGGCCTGTCCCGCGAGAGGGGCCCGGCGCCGCCGCGATCACGCTCAGAAGCAAAGCAGAGGGTGACGCTGGGGTGCTGGTGGAGCCCTGCTGTGATCCAGAGGGGCCGTGGCGGCCGGGGAGCGGGACGCTGCCCCCCGAGCGCCGCACCCACCAGCGCAGGGATCTGCCTGGCTGTCATGGCCGCCGCAGGCCGAGCCGCCCCGCCCCCGCCGGGTCCTGGCCCCGCCTTCAACTGCACGCCAGCCCCGCCCCCGCGGAGCCGGCAGCCGGAGGAAGCCGCACGGACCCGGCGGGCGGCGGAGGACGAGCATTTCCAGCCTCCGGGCCTGAATCTCAGTCCTCCGTTTTTCTTCTGAGATGGCAAGTGCACATTGAGCATGATCGCCACACTCGTCAGCGACGAGAGGAGCCGAGGTTTGCTGGTGTGCAGAAAGGGCTGGGGACGCAAAGGTGACAGGTGCGAGGCACTACGTGGAAGGCCCCCCCGCCTGCAATGAGGACCCAGAGTGCAATCTAACACCAGAAAGGGGTGATTTCTGTCCTGAAGGGGGAAGCTATCCTGACACCCTCACAAGTCGAATTCGAGGAAATGAGCACGAGCCCGGGTGTGAGAATGAAATTAACATCTCTCTGTCCGCCCCCAGCCCCCAGCCCCCAGCCCCCACCCCCTTCCGCCTCAGTCCGGGTTGCAGCAACAGGGGTTTGGTTTTCCAGAACCGAGGACAAGGGTGGATTTTTGACCAGCACCACCCCTCTGGACATCTTCGTGTATTTTGCGACCCGTCGTCACATTTGGAGTTTCTTAGTACGTCCTGATTGAAACGATCCTATTGGTCTATTTTAAATCTCCGAGTGACAATAAATCAGAACCCTATATTGCCAATCTGTTTCCCTCGTGTTGGCAGGACAGGTTATCAGGATCCAGAGACGGCTCAGTGAGAACTGAGGACCTGGAAGGTTAAGGAGAGGCCCTCAGGGGAAGTGATGGAAAGGTAGGGCCGAACTGGAGATCAGCCAAAGCAAGAAGCTGCGATTAGAAAAGGGAATTCGCCCTAAATCGCGGGGTGGGGGTGGGGGGCTGGGGGGTGTTGACAAACCAAACCCTCAAATAAAGGAAATAAGTCTGAAGTTCAGACTGAGTGCACTGTTTTTATGAGACTGACACGCTACCTACTGCGCTAACGAGGCACCTACTGAGTGCGCTGTTTTTTAAAATTGAGGATGAGAACCTGTTAATGGATCATGAAGTTGATGCAAAGGGTGGGGACAGCGTGTTACAGAAGTGAAACAGACTAGACCAGGTTCGCACAATGATAACGTCATCTTACGTAGGAGGAGTGTTTTCACGTGAAACATGCTGGTGGGGGAGGGGTAGGCGTGAAACATGCTGGGGGGAGGGGTAGGCGTGAACGTAAAGGGGTCGACAAGGGAGACCTTTGTGGTGACGGAGCAGCATTGAATTCTGATCACGTGCAACCAGGTGTGGGACGCGCACACTTGTTCCAGTGTGAGCTCCTGGCGTGGACGTTGTGCTGTACGTATACAGTACTTACAGTGCAACCGGGGGAAGTGCCTCTCTGTACCATCTTTGCAACTTTCCAGATCACTTGGTGAGGCAGATCGCTGAATTAACCGGAACCTTTCCCTGCCTCCTCCATCCCAGGCTTTAAAAGCATCCTGTCTGGTGGGCCTGTAGGCTGAGAAAACGTCTTGTACTCACATGGCACCGGTGCGCGCATTCTTAGAGATACCTCCCTTTAAAACATCATCTAAGCTGGAAATCTGTATAATTAAGAGCTGATAAAGTATGTTGGTTCAGATAATTCCCCCACATTTGATCATTATAGTATCATTTAGACACTGGCTAGATTATCCCCTCTAATTTTCTCGCCATGCTTTAGAGGAGGCATCATTTCATAAGGAACTTTCATTCACTGTCTCTAGTTTCGAAAAGTTCCCGCAGGACGGACCCTTCCCTTGTTCTACGCAGCCTGTGTTCCGGTCCTCCCGGATTCTCTCTGTTCTCAGTGGACACAACTGTATGATGGTCGGGGCGCAGCGTTCCACCTTCGAATGGCAAACGGAGTCCTCATTTTATTTACAACACACTGATATCTAGATGAGCTCTAGGAAATGGCTTTGGGCCACAGTGGTGCCTGTAACATGACATTGGGGATATTGTATAATCCTCCCCATCCTTTGAGATGTTTGTGTTGATACCTTGATACCTACAGACGTCCTTGTGATTTTGGAAGGGGGAGGGGGAGAAGTTCGCAGAGAGGCATTTCCCTGGGTTTCATGTACCCAAGTTTCTAATAGTCATGTCAGGCAGGCCTCTCTAGGTGGCAAGACAGAGATCGTGCAGCTTAGTCCCATTACGGTGAGAGGAATTCGCTCACATAATGCTGAAGTTTGGCTTGGCCGGGGGCTCCTGAGAGGACCAGGGCTCAGTCTCCGGTTTTCAGCTCTGCCTACCCGCTGCTAACTCCCTTTCCAGGGAGGCTCTTTGCTCATCGGTGAAAGCTGCAAGCAGCTCCCAGGGCTCATTCTGTCTCATCCTCAACCAGCTGAAGAAAGAGCTTGTCAGGAAACTCCTGCACAAGAAGCATTTCTTTTTTTTGCCTCGAGAAGTCCTAACAGCCATCTCCCCCCATCCGTTCAGTTCCTGGACTAATCTTTGCAAATGCAGGTTATCCATAAGCCAATCAGGGCTTGTTCTGGGAGCTCCGTGCAAACCCAGGGCTTGGGAGGCTGGGGGCAGAGTTAACAAATGCCCACTACAGTGGGACTTGCAAAGGCACAATAAATGCCTTCCTGCCCACCCAGTCCTTTTAGTATTTAGTATTTAACTCTAGCATTTCAAACATTTTCATTGTCCCTCTGGTTTCCTTCTAGATGTCTGTCTGTCCTTTAATCCCCCACAATCATTTGCTCGATTTCGGCTTTGTGTACATATGTAATAGTTTTTTTGCACGTTTCCCCAACAGATCGTAAATAAGGCAATCGGGAACTGCCATTTTCACCTTTGTATCTCCACAGCCCATCTTGTACATTCATGCACAGAACCGTGACTCTTAGTAATAAATAGTGAAGTTTGGAATGGAGAAACAAGGCAATGATTCTTCGTTCTCAAATACATATCAACGACACTCCATATGCAAATTTAAATTCAACAATGTGCACATAATAATGCAGATTTGAACATTTTTACTATGTATAATATGTATTAATTATTGCAAATGAATACTTTAAAAAAACCAGGTGATAACTATACCCACTCTGAAATCCTATTCAATTTTATTTATGAAATAGCATTGGGCCATTTTACTGATAACCAGGACAGATGCCTACATCAGCGAGTGAGCTGACCCAAGCCCCTGAAACGCTGCCTCTAATTGGCTTGAAGTGCTGTCTGTAATGAGTTATGGATGCGGGCCTCTCAGTGCTGGAATGTCAAGGTCCGGTCCCTCCCGCTTTGTGCACTGCAGCCACTGATGGATGTCTCTGGAATAGCCGGATGCTGTGTTGCACGCTCCATGGAGAGTGCATTTTCACTATTACTTCTCAGGACTGAGAGCAAATGGTAACACGCCCCTGAGGTTGCCGGCAGGGAATCTTCATTTCCCTGAATTGGATACCCAGTGGCGGACTTGGGTTTGCGGAGTTGATCTTAAGAGATTCTTTTCGGAGTTATAGCTGCTTCCACGCGCAGCCCAGCGAATCTCCGCTGCCCGCGCAGTGCGGTCGAACCGACCCAGGCTGCAGCCCAGGCTCATCCTTCCGTTTCCTGCTTGTTCCCTCGGACGAGCTGTGCGTGGATGCGCAGCACGCAGGAGGAGGTCTAGCATCTCAATCATTCTTCGGTGGAGGACAATCTGCCTTCTGCACCCACTCGCAGCTTCAGTGTGGGGGATGGCTTGGGGGGTAAGTCCAGTTATTTGCACTGCGCTGACCTGCCTGAAACTCCATGCTGCTTTTAAAGGCATCCACCGTCTCCCCTTCTTCAGCCCATCTCACCGGACCACACTGCCCTGGTGGTTTTACCTGTGCAGGTGGCTTTACTCCATCATCTGTGTGCTAGTGACGCCCACATCGCTGTGTGGGAGGCATGCACCTACCTATGCATTCGCCTGCTGGACACAGACACGAAAAAATACCCCCAGCTCACTGTGCCCACAAGGGACCTAATCTCATTCCCTTTGAAATTGTACTTCCCTGTTTATTTTCTATTTTAAAGGCACGTTTTATGCAGAGTGATTCTTAGTGTGACCCTTAACTCCTTCCATGCCTCCCCATCCAATTACCGAGTCCTTTCCGTTTTACTTATCTTGGCCTCCTTTGCATCTGTCTTTGTTCTAGTTTGGTTCATTACCCTTCTTTTCCCAGGGCCACAACGAGAGCAAATGGCTCACTGATATATAAATAATTCATAAATAATAAATAATGCAGACTTTGTTTATTGACAAAAGTATCCTTCATTGCCTTGGAACAATGAAGTTGTACTTCCCTTAAAGCCTCAGCCCATCTGCCACCTCCTCTGGGAAGCTCTCCCTGATTGCCCACTTTGCTCCCTGTTTCCCCAGCGCCCCCTACAGACTGCACTGGATGCAGGACCTCCACGCCCCCACAATAGCCAAAGTGTGTCCCTGCACTTGCACTTTCTCAGTGTGCAGTTTTACGTTTATGAGGGTTTTTTAACTGGCAGGTTGTGAAGTCTTCAAGCTGAGAGACTGTCTTAATTATTTTCATATCTCTAGTGGCACAAGTACATAGGAAGCGCTGAAAAAGAAATGCTTGTTGAGATAGAGGGATGAATGAATAACGACAGCAAAAGCCCACATCTGAGTCACATAGTAAAGAGATGATACAAATGCATTTTCCCCGGATGTCTCATGGGTAAGAATCATAAACGGTGGGCTTTACCAGCACATCCGTGGTTCTAGGGCCACTGCCCTGAGACACGAGGCACGAAGATAACCAGGAACTGATTTTACCTGGCCGTCTATTTAGTAGGTGCCCCTGAGCAGCCATTGAATTACTGGCAGGGGCCACGTGGGGCCTGCATCTCCAACGTGAGTTTACGTGGACAGGGACCGGCAGCCTTCCTAACCCCGAACGATCGTTCCGGTTACAGGCCACAGGCACGCCATCCCGTCACAAGAAATGCCCACGCTAACTGCTTCCAGCCCTTTTGCTTTGCCAGTATTCAAAATGAAACCTACTCCTATGTACGTTCAATACTAACGATGTGATTCCCAGAAAGACCATGGCTTAAAAAAAAAAACCAAAAAAAAAAAAAAACAGCAAGAAAGGAATTCTGTTTTTACCTTATGGCCTTAGCTGATTGTGCTTTGAAAGTGAGGCAGGCAGCCACAGTATCGTGGGTCCCCCACACCCGTGCCACTGCAGGGAGATCTGGCTTGAGGCTGTAAACACAGCGGGCAAGTCGGAGCGCTGCTCTCTGCGCCTAGGGGAGGGAGGGAAGGAGGGAGGATGGCCGCTGTTCCATGACTGCAGTGAAAGGCACGCCGAGTTTCAGGTCAAATATGCGTGACACTGACGTGTCGGCCTCGTCTGCTGAGCACGAGACACGTTAACATCTTCCCAGCGCCGGGCACGCGCGACACGCCTCCGCGGCCCAGGGAGCGCGCCGCGCCTGCTCGGCTTGCTGCGGGTGCGGAGCCTGTGCCACGTGAGCTCAACCGCAAGGTCGCCGTGTGCGTGGTCACGCCGGCAGAGCGCTGTCAGGGTGTCATCGACACCGGTGCTCTCTGCGTCCGATGCCCGTTGCCCGTGGCCCATTTCGGATAGCGTTGTGGTGAGCCAGACCAGTGTGCGCTTCAACGTGGGACAGTAATAACCGCGAAATCACAGCGTCCTGGCTGGTGGGGCGCTGCACGCGAGCCCGGCTCTGTCCACACTGTGACTCTTAAACAGTGGCACGCGTGGAACCCAGGCGGGTAATTCGTCCGCCAGTCTAAGCCCCACGTGGCAGGAGCATGCGTATTCTGCCTCTTTTATTTCCCCGTGGCGAGCAGAGCCTGCCCCATAATCCAGTGAGTGAATAAAGCCCAACGGCAGGGGCGCAGGTGGGAAGGGCGCCGACTTTGAAGGCGCACAGCCCTCGAGCTGAGTCTTAATCTCGCCACTTTGGCACTCGGTGCCGCTGGGGCTGCTGCTTCTCTCAGCCAGCCCTCCTCCTCCGCAGGACGTGCATGCCATCTGGGAGCTCAGTCACCGTGAACACCAAGTGAGATTCTGTCTGTGGGACATTTAGCACAGAGCTAGGCTCCTCGGTGTGGCTGAGGTTGTCAGTGAACTCGGAAACCACTTTCGTGGTGTTAGTCCTGGTTATTAGTCCGCAGCTGCTCAGTAGTTCAATTGCTTATTTTATCGTCAAACCTTTATGGCGTGAGGCTTTGCTTGGCTGAACGACTACCAGTTTCCACTGGTAAATGACAAAAACTTGCCAGATCTGTGCATAATCTAACAGATTTTTTCCATTAATTAAAAGAAAAATCTACATCGAGCCAAAAACCTTCTATACAGCAAAGGAAATAATCAACAAAATGAAAACCTACAGAATAGAAGATATTTGCAAACAATATATTGGATGATGGGTTAAATATCCAAAATATATAAGGAACTGATACAACTCAAGAGAACCCCCCAAAAAATACCTGATAAAGGAATGTGCTTGAATAAACACTTCTACAATCAAGATATAAAAATGGCCAACAGGCATAGGAAACGATACTCAACATCACTAATTATTAGGGAAATGCAAGTCAAAACCACAATGAGATATCACCTCACACCTCTTGGAACTGCTCATGAAAAAGGCAAGGGCAAGAGTCAGGAAGGCGTGGAGTAAAGGAAGCCTCGTTCCCTGTCAATGGCAACGTGAGTTGGTGCAGCCACCGTGGGAAACAGCATGACGTTTCCTCAGGGGACTGAGAACAGACATTCCACAGGATCCAGCAACCCCATGGGGGGCACATACCCAGAGGAAATGACATCAGGATCCTGAAGCGGCATCTGCAACTTCATGTTCCCTGCCGAGCGATTCACAAGAACCAAGACTCGGAAACGACCACAGTGTCCGCCGATGGGCGAGCTATCACATTGGCCTGGATTTCAAGAGAATCGGTCATTTTAGTCCCTTTTCTGAACGTGCAGGGGATAGAGGAAAAGTAAGAAAAAACAATACTCTGACACAAGGGATGGAAAACACACCCTAAATCACAGCATTTTATCAGTAAAATAAACATGGTTGGGGAGAGAAAGACCTTCCATCGGAATGTCGCTGCTGGTCCTGGACGGACACACCAGCCATTCATCGGGGCATGTTGTACCACCTGATTTTGCTTTCGATTTGAACCTCCACTGAGTCCATTCTCTTGTGATAAATGGGGCATTTTTGGTGGTTACAATGAATGCTCATTTTATCCTCATGCCGTCCATTATCTTTGGGATCCTCCGACTGGAACATTATGGACCTCATCCCTGGCCATTCTCTCATTTGTCATCGCCCTGACTTAACCCGTGGGTACACGAGGTATTCTCGGGGCGTCTTTCCAATGGTTATATTAGCCTTTCCCATTAATGTTCGTGTCTTAATGCTGGGCACGCGGTCTCCCCTCTAAAAATTTTCAGCCCCATGTCCTATAAAGACTCACAGGTGGCTTGACTTGGCATTCATGGTAAGTAAGAGGCACCGGACACCACCACGTCCTGTGGCCATTGTGTGAGTTCTCCAGCCAAGTTCTCCGATCTTTCCTAGGCTCCCACTGAACACATTCTGGTTTCTAGAACTCAAGACTAACAGAGAACTTCATAGCTACTTTCAACTATTTGTCGCACTTTGATAGGTAGGAGATTTCAGGCGAATTCACAGGAGTAGGAGGTGGAGGCAGTGAGGCAACAGGGCAGGAAGAGAGGCTGAGGCCTGCGTTGCACGAACCTGCCTCTGGGGGGCAGTAGGGTGCAGGGCTTGAGCATGGCTTCCCTTGGACTTGAAGTCAACACAACCACCTGTGGGCTGTGATCGTGTCTGGGTTTATTCCATGAAATAGGCAGCGCGGTCACGCCTTCCCCATCGGGTTCTTGTATGGATTAAATGAGATGCTTCCTGCCAGGCACTTTTGATTGTGGCTGGCACAGATTAACTGTTGGATGAAAGTTAGCTTGATTATGATGGAATAGGCTGCCTGGTCTGGCAGGTTCCCCACCATTAGCTGGATTTGAGTAGAGGTAGAATAATCCCTCGGTAGCAGCTTTACAGATAATATTTAGGCCGATTCAACCCCTGAGATTTTCTGGTCCTAGCACTCAATTTCCAAGGAATAGTGAGGTATCTTCCATATCCGACATTGGTGGTGCTAACCCCTGTGGCACGCTCTTCCTGGTGGTACAATATCTGTGACCACAGAGCAGGACAAAGGACAGGTAGATCTAAGGACGCTTAGGTCTAGTCTACACATCAGGCTCAGGGGGCCACCCAACTCCAGACGCCAGAGCGCTAGACAGACAGACTGTGAGCTCGGTCCAGGGAAGACGCTAAGGGACGGTTCTTTTGATCATTTAGACTCTCCTTTTCGGTGGCAGACATTTAGAAGGAGCATCACATTTATCGTTGGTAAGACATAGATGGGAAAATGAACACAGTAATATATTGTTAGAACACGTACAAGTCGTAAACATTTTTAAAACAAATCTGGCAATGTCTATTCTAAATTAAAATACATGTTCCCTTTGACTTACCAGGTCTACTTTTTAAAAAAAGATTTTATTTATTTTTATTTTTAGAGAGAAATGAAGCGAAAGAGGAAGAGAGGTAGAGAAATATCAACAGGTTGCCTTTCGAACCCACACTGACTGGGGACCAAACCTTCAACCCAGGCTTATGCCCTGACCAGGGATCAAACTGGCGACTTTTCACTTTGCAGGACGACACCCAACCCACTGAGAGCCACACTGGTCACTTCTGAGCCACACTGGTCAGGGCCCAGGGCCACTTTTGAACAGCTTTTCTGTAGAAATAAAAACATCATTTTTAAAGGCCGCCTTAAAGGATCTTTATTGTAGCATTGATTGTGGTGGCCCAAAAATGTGTATAATCTCATTGTCTGTCAGCAGGACGAGAGTTAACGTAGCACATTTTTACTGTGGAACATTAAGTGAGTGTTTCAAAGAATGGCTTAGATTTCCACGGTTGACTCGAGAGGCCTGTGATGCGCTGTGAGGTGAGGACAGCAAGTTCTAGCACGCTGGTCACTGCACCATCTAGTATCAGGACCAGCAAACAAACAGAAACTTGCAAACACCCTCTGGCTGTTTTCACGTACCAGGGAATAGGTGAGGGCCGTCACCTGCCAGACGGACCACACTCGCTGCTTTGGGACGGGGCTGGGTGGGAACCAGTGTCTTCCCCGTCAGTTAGTGCATTGTAGGTGTTTTCCATCAGGGAGAACTTCGCAGCTACAAGAGTGTCCTTCTTTCAGCACAATGCAAACTTCTTGAGAAAAACACTCCTACTCTCTCTTCCTACCCTTAGTCGTTATCCCTCCTCTCCTCTGTCCCGCCTCCTGTGTGTTTTTCATCTTCTATTTCCCCTCAAAAACCAATGGTCTTTTTGTGGAAATGCTACCGTATTATAAGTGTTTAACTAGCCTGGAAGGGTATAAACAAGCTTCATTTGTTCTTCTTTTTCATCTGAAGCACAAAGTATATGTTGCAAAAATTCCTTTTAAGCAGAGTAATGGAGCCCGCCCTCCTTGGGGGTTCTGCCATTTCCAGTGAAATGAAACCTCCTAAGACCTTCCTGCTCAGGGAGCACATAAAACAATATGCCTTTTCCTCCTCTTTGTAACTGGGAAGTCTAGTGGCTGCACTTCTTTCTTATGGTAAGCAAGAACCGCTTTAACAGAAAAAAAAAATTTTGACTTTATATGGACAAGGGCAAACAAGAAATATATTAACTAGTCAAAATAAAGGGGCAAATAAAGCCAAGATTTTTCTCATGTAGTAGTAACAATTAGCTATTAATAAACGTTTGTGCAGATAAACAATTTGAAATTTCTCTTCCTAAAATGGTATATCTTTAAAGTTTGTAATGAATTATGTGAACTATGTAGTTGAGTAAATTTTATCTTTATTTGTGAAGGACTTGAGTCCTGGCTGAACTTCTTTTAGGATTGCTATGGTGTTGCATTAACTTTTCTTTTCTTGGAGTTCTATTTTTATTTTTTATTACCTTAAAATCTTTCTTGCAGAACATATGAAACAAACGCAAAAGTACAGAGAAGTACAGTGAGCACCCGTGTACCTGGCCAGCACCCAGCTCCAGCACCAGGTACCCGGAGCAAGTACCATGTCACTTACAGCTCATCTTCTCTGCTCACATTATTTTGTAACAAATGACGAATCCCATAAATGTTTTAATATTCAAAACCTATTTCTAAAGGATATGATTGCTTTCAACTACAACCACAATACTATTAACACACCTAAAAGAGAGGGCTTTTTTTTAAACCAGCAAACACCAATTAGAATTTCTAATCGTCTCTTACAGGGCATGCATTTTCTTAGTTTTTAATCTGTAGGTTCTTCCTCAATATATTTTTCCCCTTTGAATTTCATTTGCTGAAGAAACTGGGTTGTTTTTATTTCTTATGAATTGGAAATTGGATTCAGAGACTCGGTCAGATTTAGATTTTTTTTTTTCTTGCCTAGACACTGTCTAGGAAGGGTTAAGTTCCATCAGGAGGCACAGAATGCTTGGGTGCATTTCTTTTCATGATGTTAGCCGCTGTTAATGCTTAATATTCAGCTCCATTAATGTATTAGAGGTGGCAAAAGAGTGATATTCTAATTGTAACATTTCTTCTTTATTTGCTGGAATAGCTCTCTAAATAGAAACTTCTGCGGATCTATCATTTTAGTGATCCAGAGTTACCTTCGCGTCAAGAAAGCGCCCTGTACAGCCACGGGCCTCAGAAGGCACCTTGCCCTTCCCACAGACCCTACAGACTCTGCATCTCAGAGAGTAGAAATCGGGGTGTTTCTACTAAAGTGCATCTATAGCCCTGGCTGGTGTGGCTCAGTGGACTGAGTGTTGGCCTGTGAACCAAAGGGTCACTGGTTCGATTCCCAGTCAGGGCACATGTCTGGGTTGTGGGCCAGGTCTCCAGTAGGGGGCGTGCAAGAGGCAACCACACATTCGTGTTTCTCACCCTCTCTTCCTCCCTTCCCTTCTCTCTAGAAGTAAATAAATAAAATCTTTAAAAAAATTAAAAAAAATAAGGTGCATTTGTATTTACAGTTTTACACAATTACATCAGAACTGCATGAATGTATTTGCAGCTCTTTGTGAATTGATCTCTATTGACATATGAGAATGGAATCCATCCTATTTTTAACCGCTACTTCATGTCTCATTACAGGAATGAATCCGTCTATCTGTCAGTGTGCGTGCTGATGGGCAGCTGCTCACTGGACCTTCCCCTGTTAGGAACGGCCCTGCACTGAGCATTCTTGCACCTGAGTCCTGTGCCCAGGTCCTCGAGGTCCCCAGGACAGGCACCAGAAGGAACACCACTTTAGGGAGCTGGCTTCTGCCGGCTCAGGAGAGCCTCTCGTGACATTTTCAAAAGGCTTTCAAACACAGACATTATTAAAAATTAAATGACAGAAACTTACAATCCAGTAAATTATATTAAAAACAAAAGTAATAAGTGCCCAAAGTTCCCCACTTACCAATTATCTTACTATAATTTACTGGGCTCTTGTTGTACATTCTCCGGTTATCTGAGCTCCTGAGATTATTTATATCTGCTTTATCTCTGGGGAGGAAGCGCTGCCTGACTGTGGGCCCTGCTTATCTCCGCTCAGCTCTGCACGGCGCGGCACCACGCGGGCCGCCTGAAGTCTGCCCCCGGGGGCGTGCTCACACCACGGAGATCAGACGTGACTGCAAACAGGGCTTAATTTATTGTTGGGTTGATGGTCTGACTTAAGAAAGTAGAGGGGAAATGGTGTTAATGAGGCAGAACAATCTTAAAAGTGCACCATGTCTACTGTCCTTACATTGTGAATGGCCCCCAAAATGAGGAAATATCCTTCCAACATTTAAAAACTATTATCCAATAATACCTCCAATGTCACAGGAAATGGTCACATGGGAATTCTTGGGGCATGACGGACTGACCGGCCATTCAGGGAATGATGGAACAAGCTAGGGGCCTAACTCACACCACACTGAAAAATAAGTTGGTCACAGATCAAAGATCTCAGTACATAAAGCAGTTTTCTTTCAGGAAAAAAACCCCCCAAAATAAAAACACCCCAAAACCAAAACCATAAGAAGTCACTTTGTGACAGTAGGGGTCGCCGATACCTGAGCAAGGTGGTGATTCAAGGTGAAAGTCACCGCCACCCGAGGTGGGACTCCTCAGGAGGCTGCCTCGGCTCTGGCCTTCTGGGGGCTTGGTAGAGACATTGCCAGATCTGCCTCGTGGCTGATGGTCCCCCGTCCAGTCCCACTTTTTCTCTGTCTTTCTGAGATGTGACGCCCCAGTGAAACTCTCTCTCCGGGTCCACCTCTTCTTGGGGAACTGCCCGAACCACTCTTTCCAACTGTGCCTTAGACAATGATTTTTCCTTCGCTAGTTAAAAAGTGCTACAATGTGCCCTGGCTGGTGTAGCTCAGTGGATTGAGCGCGGGCTGGGAACCAAAGGGTCCCGGTTCGATTCCCAGTCAGGGCACATGCCTGGGCTGCGGGCCAGGTCCCCGTGAGGGCCATGTGAGAGGCAACCATACATTGCTGTTTCTCTCCCTCTCTTTCTCCCTCCCTTCCCCTCTCTCTAAATAAATAAATAAATAAAAATTTTTTTAAAAAAAGGTGCTACAATGTGACTCTGTCACGTTTTTGTTGGGATGACTGAGAGTATTATGGTATGTGGCTTGCGCACAGTTCCTCTGAGTTGGGAATTCTGAACATTGAATTCAGACGAGGCTCTAAAAGCAGGTATTTGCTGAAATAGTTACAGTGGTTGTCTCTGGCTGGTGGGATATTGCCTGAAATTTCCCTATTTGCTTATCTGTAATTTTTCTTTGATTTACAACAAAACTTATTCACCTTCTATATGAGTTAAGTAAAAATATATATTCATTTACCATGAGGTTGGTAGCCATGGCTGGGAGCTTGGTCGTGAATCCTCTTCAATGAAGCAAACACTTGTCGAGAACGTACACACTTCCAGACCTTATTCTAAACCAACAGGAGGTTCGGGTTCGAGTCCAGTGGTCTCTGCCGTCAGGACGCCCCAAACGAGAATGAGGCAGGAGCCACTCTGCCGGGGCGTCCTGGTCAACTGACTATGTTCTATCTTAATTTCTTTCTGTCAAACCAGCTGTGTTGGAATACCCTCTGCATTTCCGTTTCAGGGGGTGACATGGCTACATTTAGAAAACTACCCTCTCGATTTACTGAAGGGGAGAAATCATCCTTTTTGGGGGACACAGGGTGTTTCTCCCCTTATTTCAAAATGGCTTGCAGAAGCGTCCGTTGTGTGAGTGAGGGAATTTCTTCCAGTTGTTGTCTGGTCGGCTGCAGTCCCCTGTGGACACAGGCTGTGTCCCTGCTGGCTGGGGACAACGCAGGCATCTGAGCATGACCAGAAAGCAGTGACTTCCTCTACCACCCACACTCCTGCTCTGAGATCCCTGCCCCCCGGCCCCCACCCAACAGCAGCAAGAAGACGAGCGCCATCTGTTTAGAGCCAAGAGCGGGGAGAACTTCGCGGCCCTGCTTGGCCATAAAACAAGATACAGATTTAAACAGCTATTAGATTAATGCCGAGTGATGAATGTGCAGGAATGAAGAGGAAACAGTTGTGCTCTGAGACTGTGAAAGAAGCTGCCCCCAAATCCCTTGTGTCAGAGAGAAATATGTGTCTGATGAGGCTGGTGGCGCTAGACTAAACCCAGTGATAGCTGTGATTTAGAAGCCGGTGCCGCGAAGTTTTCAGTTGTGTGTGTAAATTCTTACGCCCCCACACCCACTGGGGCTGAGCTAGAGGAGACACCCTAACTCATCTCAGTCAACCTTCAAAAGGGAGCTAACCAGGAGAGGGGCTGCGGGGGCGGCAGGGGGGCACAGGACGGTTCTCTGCGCCACCGGTCAGGCCGCGGTCTCGCGATTCAGTCTCTCCAAACAGGGACCAGCCCTCGCCGTTCCCCTTGCAGACCTGCCCCGCGTCTGGCCGAGTCCCAGAAACTCGATTTATTCTCTCAGGCCCTAGGCCCAGAAAGCAGACAAAGGAGACGTTTCTCATGGTCACTCAGAGGAAATCGGATAAAAATCTTGGCAGCTGTGGTTAAAAAGAAAGAAAGAAAAAAACAAACCCTGGAAGACTCAGAAAATGATGCAATTTGTATTTGGGCTATTTTGGAATATAAAGGGGAGAAGCCTGAGATTAGGCAATAATAAAAACATTTCACGGACACTTGATTGAAGAGTTTAAGGTAGTTTGCCTTTTGTTGGAACTGTTACGACCAGATATTTGGGGAAGAAAGCGGAGACTCGATAGAGTTGCGTGTTGGCAGCAGCTTCCGCAGTGCAGGTCAGGGTTACAGGGGTGCAGGCCACACCACCTGCCCCGCACCCCCCACCCCCAGCATGGAACCCCACAATTCATGGCTGAGCCTGCCCGCCCGCCCGTGGACCCTCCGCACACTCCCCACCTCCCCAGCCTCGTGCCCCCACGGGAGACGGCCTATTTCCTGATCCCACACGTGGCAAAACGAGTGTTTCTCGTCTGCTTTCAGAAACACCCTTTTCACATCTTTATCTGAAAATTGAATATATTTCTCCCGGGGATGGCCCAGCATTCTGTAATTGGCAATATTTCTTTCCTCTTCCTGGGTGGCAAGGAAAATAACGGCCCCTTTTGTGAGAGGTTCAGAGAAGCAGCCCCGTACGGAAGATCACCGTGGCACCATCGGCTCCATTCTCAAGGACTTCCTTGTCCTGGCCACGGTGCGTGCTTCCCACTCGGTGTTTCATTTAACGTGACCCCACCACGGCGTACGGGACCAGCTTCCCGCTCTGTGTCAGGAAACGGGCCAGGAGACCTTCGGCTGTGAGAAGCAAGGCCTGTGGGAGGCAGGTCTCTGTGGATTCGAACTCGATCCCCTTTGTGCTGTGACCTTTCCTTGCAAGACAAGCACAGTGGCTTCCTTTCACCTGTGATGACAACGGCGCGACGCTCACAGCAGCCAGCACCTACACGGCATCTGTCCCCTCGGTGTGTGCATGCTCGTTCAACCCAGCACACCTACCATCACTGTTGCTCTGCCATGAACGTTGCCGCCCTGACCTCACAGCAGAGGACAGGCAGCAGACCCGCGGCCCGTGGGCCCTCAGCTGGCCGGGGGCAGAGGTGGCGTTGACCCAGGCACGCAGTGTGGCTGCAGAGTCAGCCAAGCCGCCTCGCCCCCACACAGGGGGGCCAACGATGCTCTGCTTGCAGTGGGCGCTCGCGGCCCCGGGTCCACGGGCTTTGGCGACGATCCGTTCACCTGCCCGCTGCCCGCAGGCTGATTTCTATCGCATGGCTCCCGATACGCCTCGGCACAGAGCAGGCCTTTTGTGGGCTGCAAAAGAAACGTGTGCACTGCTCCTCCCTCAGGGGAATTTGTGGGAGTATCGGGATTCAGCCACATACAGAATTAAATGACGGGGGGGGGGGGGGGGGAAGGGAAGGAACCCATTTTGTAGGTAACACGAGCTACGCGTTTTGCTTATGTGCCCATAATCCTCGTGGCAATCTCTTATTGTTCTCGTTTTATAAATGAAGATGCCGAGTGAGGGGAGACACAGAATAACGCGAGCAAAGCCCCATCAGCAGTGACAGGACAGACATGTCTGTGGCCAGTGCAGGACGAGGGACCACAGCTTCAGCGGCCAGTAAAGGGATGGGGGAGGAGGGGAGGTCTGCGGCGTGTGGAGGGGTCCAGAGGAGGAGCTGTAGAAAATACGAGAAAAGCACGTGAATACACGTGGCCGGGCTGAGGGCAGCGGCCCTAGAAGGAGAGGGTGCAAATGTTGGCGAACATTTCAGTCCTCAGCGCTCCACTTTCAAGGACCCTCTGAAAAGTCCGACCCTGCCTAGGAGTCAGTGGGAGGCCGTGGTAGGTCGCCAATGTTACAACGAATGAAATGAAATGAGTTAGTGACCACGAGACAGCGCCTCGTGACACTCCAGCTCGGAGAAATGGACATTAAAATTCACAATCTGGCAAACCATACAGAAAATCGGGCCAAGCCTTTGTCACCACAAATCTGCTGCCTTTAGAAAATAGCCCAAGACCTGCACCATCATGCCGGGGCGCTGGAAATCCTGTCACTTACCATTCACCACTGAATGTGAAGGGTTTTGGAGGGAGGCTTACCCAGGAGGACAGGGATTTAGAGTGCAGGACGGAGCCGCCCGTGTGGGCAGAGGAGAGAGGGGGTACTGTGAAGAAACGTGTGTTCCCCCCACATGGAGAGAAAGCAGAGGCCAGCAGCCTGTCTCAATGATGGTGTCAGCCTGAAGGATGCAGGTCACACCAGGCTTCTCAAAGCTAAGATGATTTCACCGCCCTGTCCACTCCTGCCCCCGGCCCTGGGCACCCACTTCGCCCTCCTCGGCGGTCACCGGGGACAGAGCCCACCGGGGCGGACACTGAGACTTGGAACAGAGCACCGTCGGACCCACACAGCAGCTGGAGCAGAAAGTCCACGAGACACACAGCCCTGGGAAGATGACCCTCTGTTTTGGCAGTGACCACAGTGAGTGAAGAGACTTCCGAATCTCGACCCAGAGCAGAGTCGCGGGGTTTTCCCTCCCTCCAAACTCCTCCGCAGCGTGTTTTCCTCTGGGTGTTCGTCTCTGCTCCCAGTGACCGCCAAGAACGTTGTAACGATATTTATCCCCAAGTGACTCTGAAGGACTCGACGCTATAAAACGACATCAGACTTCGCTTACACTACTTATTAAACCGTTAAATATGCTTTCTCACTACGAAGATTTTTATTTTGAAGAAAGAATATTGTAAATGTATTTCTGGGGCATGCTTCAAAATAAAAATAATAATAAACTTAGAATTAAGTAATGTGTACAGTCTAAAGGCTTCTATTTTTCAAGTGTCGGGTTGGCAGAGCAACACAGACTAACCTAGAACCTCCTGTAACTAAGACCCCACGGAGCAGGAAAGTGAGGTAAACGACAAGTGAAAACTTGGGGCGTTTCATCGGTCCGATCCTTTGGGATGTGTGCAACAGGAGACAGGAAGAATCCCAGCTCGTTCTACAGCAGGGTGTCCAACCCTTGGGGTCTCGGGGCCACCCTGGAGGAGGAAGAGCTGTCTTGGCCGCACATCAAATACACAAACGCTAATGAAAACTGATGAGCAAAAAACAGGTTTTAGGTGAATTTATGATGGTGTGTCAGGCCACATTCATGGCCGTCCTGGGCTGCATGCGGCCAGTAGGCCGCAGGCTGAGTCCCTGGCTCTCTCTTCTGCAGAAATTAGTGATTTCTTGTTCACAGTCTAAAAACGACTTGGTGGTGACCTGGACTTGGGACAAAGAGACAGGATAAAAGATCCGTTTCGCATTTTGTCGACGTAGGGATGTTGTTTCTCACCTCCCTGTGTTCTTGTGCCCTCTCACCTGACCTCTGAAGAGAAGGGGGTGAACCGCAGTGGCGATAACTTAAGACTGGGGACGCCTCTTGGACTTACCCACCTGAGTCCCGGTCCCGGGTGTGCCGCGAAACGGTCCGGTCTTGGACGCCCTTACCCTCTGAGGCTAAGTTTTTATTTTACGTTGCTTTGTTAACTCTCGATTCAGGCTCCATTTCCTGTGTGCCCACCCCTGCCCTGGGACCTGGTGCAGACGCTGGCTGCGTGAATGAACCCCGGCACATAGGCCCTGCCTCGGGAGGCGTGCAGCCCGTGGAGGGAGGCAGACGGCAGACGGGCGTGGACTCGGGATGAGCGCGTAGAGAGCTGGGGTAAGTGCGGAGGAGGAGCGGTGGGGTAGGGGTCGACACCTCCCCATCGCGGTGCCTCCTCCCACCTTCCTGGGCCCTAAATGCTGTGTGGCTGCTTGTCGAAGGGGCGGTAAATGTCAGCTGAGTCTGAACACATGCTGTCTGGCTAATTGAGAAACTGGGGGAAAAAAGCCAAGATTTAAATTCCCGGATTCCTATTTTAGTCTTCTCGCCTTTCAGAAAACTGATAGCAATCTTTTTGTCAGAGGAAAAAAGAAGAGTTTCTTGCAACATATACTTTACCTTGAGGACAGACAGAAAAAATATTTCAAGGATTCACATGCAGTTTTAGTATGTCTCTTGGTGTACATAAACCTTAAAGAATTTATGCAATTTTTTCCTCTTTCTTTTTTCTCTTTCTTTCTTTCTTTCTTTCTTTCTGTTTTGCATACTTCTTTGGTTTCTTACTCAAAACTTCAATTCTTTGGCTGTGATTTTTTTTTAAGAGTCTTGGAACACGAAGCAATGAGTCAGTCAAGTGCTCTTGGGTAAGGGATTTAATTGAAATGAATTTAATTCAATTTTGTGCACATTTTGATGTGGAAAAAAAATAAAAGGCATCTGGCAGGATAACTGAATGGAGCTTTGTTCGGATACTACTCGTCCCGTCTGACGGCTGTTCTGCTCAGGGCCAGGCTAGGACTGGATGTGACAGACGCCAGGGGCAGCTCAGGAGGCGTCGCAGTGACACCTGTGACCTGAATCTGTGAGTCACCACGCTGCTCTGCTCCATGAGGCGACAATTGACATAGTTTGGGAAGCTTGTGTTCGTGCGGTCGTCTCTAAGATCAAGAAACCAAAACAAAGTGAAGGAGGAAGTGCCTTCCCCAGGGAAATGCTGTTTGTCAGAAGGAAAGCTGGTCTGACTCCGGCTGGATGTGGCTTCAGGGGACAGTGTGGCTTCAGGGGACAGTGCTGTGCCTTGGGGAGATGGCAGCAGGAAGGGGTGGAAGGTGGGGAGAGAAGAGAGGCCCACGTAGAAAGAGAGGGAGAAATAGAGTTGAAAGAGAAAAAGTGGAGAAAGAGTGCCCCTTCCACATGAATTTCGAGTGGCTGACAATGCTTTTGGAGAAATTTCAGTGAAAATACAATCTTTGGGAGGGATTTTGTTTGATTTTTTTTAACAATGAAAATGCAGATTCTGATCAATCCAAAGTTCAGAAGATCAAAACCTGGAAGGAATAGCTTAATAGGATGGAAAGGAGAATCAAGATTTAAAAAATGTTACAGATCGGAGAACCGGGTCCAAACAAAGAAGATAAAATGTGAAGCCGATCAATTAAAATGTGACATTTGGATTCTCAGTCCAGTGACTTGGGTCCCTCCAGTTCTGGCTTCCCTCGCAGCCCATGGTGATGACACCCACCGGCCTTGTTTACTGCCTGCCAACACCCCGGGCGTGCTAGAGGGGACGCCCCATCACACAGGTAAGAACTGCCCTCTGAGTCCAGCATCTGCACCCTGACCTAGGACTTGGGCGCAAGACCTTGAGACAGTTACTTCGCCTTCCTACGTTTCGGTTCTCCTGCCTCAGGGGGTGGCGGGAAAGGTGCACAGAGCCGACACCTGACGCCAGGCTCAGCATCGGACTGCGCAGGCCTGAGCTGGAATTCTGACCTGACCAACTGGGGACCGTTTCACGCCAGGTGAGCTGCTCGCCTCCTCCGCACGGTCTCCCCACGCACAGCACGGGGCGGTTGTGCAGCCTCTACCCAAGTGTCACCAAGGGAACACTCAGTGCAGAGTGTGAAGATGCTGAGTGTCGCTAAGGGAAGACACGGAAGGCGCTCGGGGCCTGGCACGGGGGAAGCGTTCGGTAAGTGATCGCTACTATCACCGTGCAGTTGAGGAATCAATGCCAACTACTACCACCTGCCTTCATTTCCCACGTCACTCAACAGGCACGCGCAGGAGCCTCCAGGTCGAAGGACCGCTTCGGGGCGGAAATCTCCCCAGCTCGCTGCCTCATTTCCGATGTACACTCAAGCCTCCTGTGGCCCGGGACCCCAGCTACAAACGACGATTCTCGCTCCATCAGCCGCGCCACGTTTTGTTTCTGTTTTGCAGGAGGCAGCCGAGTTGTACGCGGAGGCTGATTTTGTCTTTGCCAGCGAGTTATTTAGCGATGTTCATTTGGCTGTGGGAATTAGAAGGATTTCACAAGCCAATACATACAGAATGATACCGCTTCATGAGCCAAACACAGAAATAACAACCCCAAACAAGTGATGGATTAGTCACACGGCTGTTCCAGGCAATGGGCGGGGGGAGGATGAAGCCCAGATTTAACGGAGCTGAACCTTCTTACAAGGAGGTGGTGTGGGAGAGACAGTGCCCAGCCCAGAGCTGGTTTCCAGCTGCGGGCACAAAAGCAAGAGTCCTCTGTTGCTAGGGCATGTTGCCAGGGAACAAAGACACCAGGGTTGGTGGGAGGCTGATGTGTGGTTTCCTCTGTGTGGTTTCTCACCTCTGTCTGCATGGGGTCCCCTTGCCTAGACAGAAGCTAATTAACGCCCAAAGGCCTTTGGAGAGTTTTGGGGGTTATCAGAGGGTCTTCTGGCCCAGATGAAATCCTGGGATGGTCCTCACAGACTCAGCATTCACAATCTAAATGTCCCCCGGCCAGAGTTGCTTCCCCTTTGTCCTGTGGACAAGCACCCCACCTGCAGGGCCCCTGGCAGCTGCTGGCTGCTCGTCAAGGCCGGCAGATGAACTGATGACGTCTTCATACAACTCATTCACTTCCTACTTGGAGCAAAGCAGCTTTTCTTTCTTGGTCATAAGCAAGTAGATTAAACTTCATTTGCTCTCACGACATCCCTGGGAGTTGAAAACCTGGACGCGGGTTTTCTTCCAACCCCCCCCACCCCCGCCCCCGCCTGGGTGCCCCTGGGAAACCGGTCACGTGTGCTGACACACAGCTCAACTAGAGAAACTGTCGTAAGACTTGTGTGAGTGACTCACAGTGGAAGCTACTTAGGAACTGAGGTCCCTTATTGGAATTCTGGATTCTTCCATTTGCCCCTCATGCCACTGGTCAGCCTTCCTCCCTGGCTGTCTGCATGGGGAGGCGGAGCTGTAATGGATTCTCCCCTAGGGCTTTGGCTGTTGGGAATCCCTTCCAGAAGACTGCAGGAGGAGCTGGGTATTGACGACCCTGGCCCCTCCCCTGTCGGATGCCTCGAGCAGCCAAGACCCCCTCTAAAGGTCAATGCCCTCTCCAGTCTCTCTCTCCTGAGTTTGGATAAGCCAGGCTTTCATCCTTTTGGGCCTAGATCTGGGACAGTTTTTTGCTGCACCTGTGGTGTAACTGTTTTATCTTGTAATATTTACCGAATTCTGAAAACTATGCTTCGTCTGACCTTTCCGGGTTTTTCTTTTTTCGGTGCTCCTGATGGTGGATGGTGTGAGGACTCGTCCCCTAGACCCTCTGTGGCTGTCAGCAGTCTTCAGGAACTGCCTCTGCCGAAGAGAAAGGCCAGCATTGCAGCCCCTTCCCAGCGCGGCCACCTCCGGCGACTTTCACACACCGAGTATAAATCACCAGCCCCCTTGTCCCGAAGGCGGGCAAACGTCCTTGAGGAGCCATCATCATCAGAGGTCTCTGAAGGGGGGCTGAGGTGTCTTTAGACTCTATTACAGCCTCCCTTCCGCCCTGAAGAAGGTTCTCAGGATCAGCTTCCAGCACGCTGGTCCCCATCTCGGGGGACATCACACAGTGACTTTACTACTCACAGCTGGGTCACGTCACTTCCTATGACGGAATTTTGTTTCATGAACTTGGTCTTTCTCCTGATGTACATCGTGGTCTGGTAGTTTTATTTCCTTGCTTTTTGTACCAATCCTCTCCCCATTCCAATCTTAAAAGGAATTCTCCTCCAGGCGTGGCCACAGACATTAGTTACTTGGTTAGACCAATAGCATTCTTGGACATGCCATTCCTGGGGGCCTCTGGTCCGCTCTCACCTGGCTGTTCTCTGTGCCTGCTGCCTGGTTATCTTTGTAATTTCTGTTTGCCCTCATCCTGGAAATCCCTGTCCCCTTTCTCTGTCTGACCCTCATTTCCTGGTTCCATATCTTCCTCTTGCTTGGTTTACTTCTTCATTTCAGCGGGGCACATGCTCTAGTAGCTTTCTGAAAAAGGGTGTCTGAGAGATCAACTTTTAAGGCCTCGCATTTGGAAAATGCTTTTATTCTCTCCTCCCACTAGGCTGCTAGTTTGGTTGTGTATAGAACTTTAGATTGGGAATCATTTCCCTAGAATTTTGAAGGCATTTTTTCCAACTGTCTTCCAACTTCCAGGGATACAGGTGGGAGGATGCTGTCCATTTTTTGTGATTTGGGTTCTTTGTTTGTTTGTTTGTTTGTTTTTTGGTCCCTGAAAGCTTTCAGGCTCTTTCCATTAAGCCTGGTGTTCCAAATAGTCACAGTAATGTGGCATGAGTCTCTTTCTGCTCCATGAATTGGGAGGCACCCTTTCAGTTTTGAACCTCATGTCCTTTTGTTCCAGAAAACGTTTCCTGTCTTTTTGATGGTATCATCTCTCCACGTCTTTGCCTCTCTTTCAGATACTGGGTCTTCTGGCTTGTTATTCTAGTTTTCTGTCCTTTTTCTCTTTTCATTTCTGACTCTTTATGCTAGTGAGAAATATTTTTTCTGACTTTTTCTTCCAATCTTTCTACTGGTCACTTTTTTAAACTTTTATTGTTATTATTGTTACTATTATTATTTTAAACAGTGAGACACCAACAACGCTGATTACGAGCTCCATGTGCTTACAAGGAGCTTGTCTGCTGGTGGACTTGACCATCAGGCCATTGTGTGGGCTCAAAGAGTCAGTGTCTGAGTTCTTTTCTCTTGAACTTGTCAGTTTTGCTAGAGAAAACTCATCCCTTTTTCTCCTCGGAGGCCATATACCCTGGCTGCTGGTGTTCGGGGGGGAAGGGAGCTGGAGGTGGCAGCATGTCAACTGGTTTTAATCCTCCTGTTTCCTGCGGGAGTCTCTCCCCTGCCCCTGTCCCTACCACGTCAGTTGTGCCTGACGCCCTTGAACCTGACAGCTCCTCTGGTTCATGTGCTCCGGAGAGTCGGTGCATCTTCTGTTTGGGGAGGCAGGCTTCCTTTGCTGCACGGGGTCGGGGAGCTCAGGGTTAAGATCCAGGCCTAAAAGACTTTCCAATGGTCCTCAGGCTCTCCGTCGGATCCGCAAGTTTTGAGAGATGCCCATTGCCTAGAATTCCTTTGTCTTTCCACCACGGTGTCACGGGGATCGATCGGCATCTGTCGGACTTCGATTCCGGCTTTCTCTGGACTGCTGAGTCAGTTCCCTTTTCCATGCCCGAGGAGATCTCTTCTTTGGGGTGCTGGCCTATTTTTTCCTGGGGGTGTGAGTGTGTGCACCATTTTCCTCCCTGCGATCGTTGCTGTGGGTTTTGGGGAGGGAGCGGAGGCCTGTGCTGTTATTCTTTCTCCTGTCTTAATGACAGTCTCCCGTATGCCCCTTTCTCTTCCTTGTTAAGTGACAGTCCCAGGAGAAGCGTAGCACCATTCTTTCAGCAACGTGCATGGGAGCATTACAGAGAGTTCCATCTCTCGTGTGCAGACAGGGGCACCGAGAGTTAGCGACCGGGCTGGGGAGGCCGCGTAACGCTGGGGGAGCTCACTGTTACCCAGGAGGCCCGGAGGTGAGGGAGGCAGGATGGATGGGAGGGCAGCAGGGTGATTCGGATTCGGTGTGTGGGAGACGAGGCCACCGAGAGAGGAAGGACCGGCTCAGACTAACCGGCAGGAGAACTGGAACCTGAGTCGCCATGCCAGCCAGGGTTCTCCCCTTGAACTCCCCCCAGACCTGCCCTCAGGCGGGCGGAAAGGAGGATCAAGGTGAACAGGTCCCTGTTATGTAGCTCCTGCTTTAGTGTACGCGTTTAGAGTTCAGATTTTAAACTGGTCTACTTTGACAGGATAAGAGGGTGTTTAATATGTTTAAAGACACAAACGGCGCCAGGGGCTGACTGTCCTCTGCTGCTCCTTCAGACCACGTGTCTGTCCCCCTCCCTCTGCCGTGGGCCCGGGGGACTGACACGGACAGGCCACGCCAGCTCGGCCTCCGCGCCCCCAGCTTCGGGGTGATTCAAACCGCAGCAGCGGCACCAGGAGCCCTAAGGGAGGAAGACGAGAGCACCAGGGTATGTCCTCCAGCCCTGACCAGAGGCGGCTGCCCACTTCCAGGCACCACCTCCAAGGGACACTCTTCTTACCGCCGACTCCCTCTCCCCGCTTTGTGTGATTGGGGTCCCCGCCTGCTCCGTCATTTCACAGGGCAGTACAGCTGCGACTACAGCAACCGGGTGCACCATGTTGAAGCTCCGAGCAGTTGTAGTGACTTGAGCTGCGCTGGGTGGGGAGGGGAGAGGGTGTTGTTTCCTTGGGCTTTTTGGTGCCTCTGCGTACGTGACCGTGACCGAAGAATCCAAGTCGCCAGCATGTGAATTGGGTGTCTCTCGGCGACTCGTTCACACCCTCACACCCCGAAACGGAACTGATGAACGCGCCTCCAGCTTGCGGGCCTGCATGGAGCCACTGTTTTGCCGGGTGTCAGACTGACTGATGTGGCTAGCTGAAAGGAGAGGAAGTCTCTGTTCTTAAGGATGCGGCACAGACCAATGAGGAAGTCTTTCCACCTACTTCTACAGTCACCACCGTCTTAGAGGCTCAGAGAGGAGGCTGCACTTACATTCATCCACATAAATCATGTTGTGTGGCCTGCGATTTTGACAGGACAATGAGGCAGATGTTGGGTTGGCCAAAAACTTCATTTGTATTTTTCCATACAATGGTTCTAGTAGTGCTTAGTTGTCTTTAACTTCACTCAAAGCAATTTTGTTAGAGTGTACTGTGACAGCTGTCATATCAGCATGCATTTCTTTTCTTATTTATTTATTTCTAGAGCGAGTGGAAGAGAGAAAGAAAGAGAGGCAGAGAAACGTCACTGTGTGGGAGAAACATAGATGGGCTCCCTCTCAGCCTGCAACCCAGGCATGTGCCCCGCCCAAGAATCAAACCGGCAGTCCTCTGGTTTGCAGGCCAGTGGTCAATCCACTGAGCCACACTAGCCAGGGCTCAGTGTGCATTTTCAAAAAATGTATCAAAATTGGTGAATTTTTGGGTAGCCATTGTAACATTGAAGAGGGAAGAACATACGCAACATTTTCGGCGTGTTATACACGATTATGTTTCAAGTTAGGGAAATGAGCACTTGAAAATATCTGTTGAATAGATGAATGAATGAAATAGCCTGGTAAAATTGCGGGTGGGGCACAGAAGGGGCTGGTGGGTGCAGAGCCTTCTGGGAGAAATCTGCTGCTTGCTGGGGGGAGCTCCTCCCCTCGCCCCCCTTCCTCATACAATTAGAGTGACACACTACTTTACTAAGCGTTCACAGTCCAGGCGGTTTAGGCTTTTTCACATAAACTGTCTTACTCAGTTAATATTAATGTTAGCTCAATTTTTTCATTTCCTTTTTTACCTTTTTTCATTCTTTATTCTTTCAAGCATAATTTTATACACGGAGCCAAACATGTTTTCTCTATCAAAATCTTATGGAAACAATAAAGTTCTACAGATGAACCCATCCCGAAAACAGGAAAATCCAGACCTCCAGGCTTCTAGAATGACAACAGACACTTTATCATTCTGCTTTATCTGCTGGTGGTCCCCACATTGCAGCAATCAATTGGCAAGCTTACTGAATACCAAATGGCCCCCGCATCATGGGGTGTTATTGACGGCACGCCCACCACCACCCCGAAAGCCGAAATCACAGTTCTCGCCCTTAAGGTACTTCTGGTTGAAAGTGCTTAAAGTATGATACGTAAAAATAGCAAGGAGCAGTTAAATATTAAACATCTGGGAAGTGGCTAAAAGCATTACGGAAACCCCAGTGGTTCGGAAACGTCTGTTCCTGGGGACCTGAGGCAGCGGGAGGGGTTCCGATGAAGGCGGCAGGGTCTGAGCCGGTCCCCCCAGGATGGGTGGGGGGGTCTCCCAGCTGTGGGAGAAGCCCAGGAGGGCTCCTCTCTCCTGGGCTGTCAGGGCAGTGACAGGTGGCACTGTCGTGTGGGAAGTAAGCCGAGTCTTGGTGTTTCGGGCCTGGAACAGGTGTGCCGAGCATACCTGGCGGGGTCAGAGGTCTGTGGGGAGAAGCCGAGGTGTCTGCCGGTCCTTTGTCTGAAAACCGGCTGTCAAACGCAGAGTGCTGGCGAGGCGTTAGGAGCTCAGGGAAATCGTTCCTTAACTTTTGCTTATTCAGTCTATCGGCTGGTTCAGTCTGTGCTTCACCAGGTAAAATCCCGTGTGCCGATGCTCAGGGCCCGGGAAGATCAGGGTTTGGGGCCCCCTTGTGTGACTCTGGGGGACTTGTTTTTGAGTCCAACCCGTGAGAGAGGGGGAGAACTGAGCCTGGCGCTGCGGCTGTGAGGACGGAATGAAAACAATATGCGCGGAACATGCGTGATTTTCCTTTTTCCTCCTTTCCCTTTCTCTGCTCAGTCACCAGCAACGGCGGCCACAAAGACCACGCAACTCACCATGCACACGTGTGACGTACTGTGCAGTAAAGGGAGCGCGCCTGAAAGTTACCCTGGGTGCAGCAGGAAACGGAGGCTGACCCTTACCGCACTGCCTCCTAAAAAGAAAGAAGAAATGAGGAAGAAATTCAAACCCTGCGAACCACTGAACGAAAAGCTCGCCTCCCAAGAGGTGTCCCGCGGCTTTCTCCGCGTGCGTGCCACTGCAGTGTGTTTGACAGCTGTCACTGAGGGTAGCAGCGCACACCGTATTAAATGCAAACTGTCACTCCTGTCCTCTTGGGACCATCCCCTTTCTCTGTCACAGCCTTTTTCTCAGGCTTTCTGGCTGGTGCAGTCTGGCTGCTCCAGAAAACTGGGGACACCAGGAATTGGGGCCCCCAGGGCCAGGCCTGCAGGTATCTAGATCCCGAAGTGATTGAGCTCGGGAGACACGAGAGAATTCACGTGACGTCCTTGGCTGAGAGGGTCGCCAGGGAACGCTGCCGCACGAGGTGAGGTGGGGGTGGTTGAACCTGCCCTTCGAGACGCGTTGACATTTCACCCCGGCTGTATTTCATTTGGGGGCTTTGCGTTCCTTCACGAAAAGGTGGGGACAGCTATCGTGACATCGTCACGGAAACATTGCCGCCCTCTTCCCTAGATGATGTGGGCCTCATGCCTATGTGCCTTCGTAGCTGGTAGCTTTGCGTGTTGTGTTTCTAAACTAACCACCTGAACTTGATTCTACGCTTGACAAACTGACTGAATGCAGATGGTCAGCCCTAGAAGCTTCGGTCCTAACACATTAATCGGCACACACAGGAGTCTGACGCGATGACCAGGGTAGAGGCAGTCGTGGGGACTGGGCTCTGGTCTACTCTCGGCTTCCTGGAGGAACTGACTGTACGCAGGGGCACCCGAGACAGTGGGGGGCTTCCGTCGTGTGTGCACTGGACATCTGGCCTGAGTTTAGGGTATGATGGGGTCCTTTTACAGGGACCCCACGGGGTCTACAGACCCCATCCCAGCCTCATGACGCTGCCAGGCCGCTCCTGCCAGGTGAGGCGGGCAGAGAACACCTTACTGACAATCCCTTCCCTGTGAATGCAAGGACACAGCTCTCCTCTTCTCCTGGATGAGTGTATACACGCTTTTCTTGCATGCACTTTAGACGTTTTGGTACGTATCATCGGAGAAACGGGACTCTGCTTTTCGCTTTCATGGAGGGGCCCTGGGGCAGTGAACCCGACCAGATGATGGACCGGAGTCTGAAAAGTTTAACGGAAGGCCGGGCTGGCTCCCAGCATGCCGGACAGTGCCCCTCGCAGGTGGGCCGCAGGCCTGGCGGCCAGACCCTCGCCGTCTGCCTGGATGATATGAAGTCGCCTACGTTCGAAGGATGGAGGGGACTCAGACTCACCCCTTCAGCAGCAACGGCGCTGGCCACACCTGGGCCGTTCACCAACAGGCACCTCAGCTCACCCTCCCAATGTGCAAAGCAGGGCTTCTGGCTCCTTCCTCACCCCACCCCCCACCCCATTTGTTATGCCCTCGGTGCCTTAGCAAGTGGCCAAACACCTAAGAGCTACATGCATTTGAAACATGAGAACGTCTTATCATTTCTACTGTGGCTGGCGTCCAGACTGTTACCATGTCTCTTGGGTTACAGCGGCGGTGGCAGCGTCACGAAGGGCTTTCCCTAACCCTCTGCTTGGCTCTGGCACTTGAGTCCCTCCAGTGGCTCCCCACGGCAAGGAGAATAAAGCACGCAGTCTCTGCCACATTTGCAGGGACCCCTGACAGTCTGGCTCCTGCCTCTCCCTCCTGCTGCCCTGACCTGCCACCCCGGCTTTCCCCCAATGGGCCACGTGTGTTCCAGCCTCGAGGACTTCATGCCACCTGTCCTCTTAGTCAGGGAGTCTCGTGCCCTAGATCTTCACTCAGCTGTGGCCCGGTCACCATTCCACCTGCAGGTCTCAAGTCTGTCCCTCAGGGAGGCCTGCCCGGCCGCCCCCCGCTCTGCTCTCCCCACACGCCCCCTCCTCATTCTGCCTGGTTTCTGCTTGTCCCTCACTACGGTCAGAAACCTGATAGCAGACACACGGGTGGTCTCCACTAACTGGCTTAGTCACACTCCACGAGGGCAGTGACTGTGAGGTCTCCAGGGTCAGAAATGACCATCGTTCAGTCAAAGAAGGTGACCTCCACCAGAGCAGGACTCGCCTTTACAACCAGCTAGAGAATCTGTATCAGGCAGGCCAGCCAAGTCAGTTCCGGGGCCGAGGTACTCGGAGCCCTCGGGGAGAGGCGAGGGAATGCAGGAGAAGGCAAAGGAGCTCAACCCAAGGGGACAGCATCACTGGGGGCTTTGTTCATTCAAAGGGAGAGGGAAAGGAGGAGACAGGACAGTGGCCCCCGTGCAGCGGGGGACAGTGGGGAGGAAGCAACCTAGAGAGAGCACGTGGACAGACACGAGGAGGTGGGCTCAGGGGTCAAGTGACTGAGCCCATCATTAGACAGTTGCCGGTTCAAGTCGGTCCGGGCAGCCGTCTCCAGCACCCGCTTCTCCCGACACGCTCCTTCGCCATGGAGACAGCTGGTCTTTGTGGGCTTTTTCTTTTATTCCGGGTCCCCATCGTGCATTACATTTTCTTCCTTTGATATAATTCCCCCTCGTAGGTAATTTTAACGTAATGGGTTAGAAATTGTATGTTGAATAGAGACTCACACCACAAAGATATGAGTAAGCAAAATAACAAAGTGAACTAACAAAGCAGCATAATATAAGCTCTGTTTTGAACGCTCATAGAGAGTCGCTCTTCGGGTTTGCCTTTTCATCCTTGAGAACCAGGAAATCCAGTGTCTAGATCTAGATTTTCCCCGAAGACCTGGCTTGACTGCAGACTGATTACATTTAGAGAGTTTCTTTCCTTTGATGTTTGCTTTCATTATCTGCAAAATGAGGGAGTGGCGACAAGTCTTGGTTTCTTTTAGTTTTATGGAATGAGCCTTTTAGTTTGTTATGTAGAAATGCTTTTATTTATCCTACTTGTACGAAGGACTTTTAAAGAAAGGATGACTACAAAAATATTCATGCTATTGTAATTTGGATATTTAAACGCATCCATGAGGGAGACGACATATGATAATAAACAAGTTTGAATTGAAAGAGAGAGAGAGAGAAGATACTTAGAGTCTTTATGAGAAAATGGCTTTTAAAATCATCTCAGTAAGCCCTGACCAGTGTGGCTCAGTTGGTTGGGCATCATCCCACACAGCAAAAGGTCGTGGGTTCAATTCCTGGGCAGGGCACACACATGGGTTGTGGGCCGGTCCCCGGTTGGGGCATGTGTGAGAGGTAAACAATCAATGTTTCTTTCCCTCTCTTTCTCCCTCCCTCCCCTGCTTTCTAAAAATAAATAAATAAAATCTTACAAAAATGTCTCTGTGGTCTGTTGCCAGCTGACCCATTTCCTGGTGCCTCTGACCCGCAGGAGAAAGTGCCTCCTTCCACACGGGCACTCTGGGAACCGAGTGCCCTGGGAGTTGGCTCCCTGCTTTGCCATGGACAGTACCTGCTTTACTACTGAAAATCCGCACGTCTCAGGACTTCTGAGAGACCCGGCCACTAAAAACAGTCATAGGACACTTGACGAAAATCGCAGCCACGCAAAGGCCACACGCCAGTGCGTGAGGCCTGTCTGCCTGGTGTGCTCAGCAGCGTGGCAGCGTGGCAGGACAGCATGAGTCAGCGGTCGGGACTGCGTCCTCCTGCTCTCATGGGCTGGAAGTCCTGCGCTGCCTGGCTTGCTGGGTCAGCGCTTCCCAACTCACAGCAGGCCACTCGACTGAAACCTTCCTTCTGCTCCCATGAGTGGGCCTCTCCACGTGAACTCCTGCACACGTGGTTTAAACATTCACCTGCTCATTTCAGGGGAAGTGCCACACGTTCATGTCAGAAGTCCTCGCGGGAAATGCGTGGCCTTGTTGGTGTTACTGGGGAATGAGAATCTGGCGGTGTTCTTGAGTGACAAGGGTGAGGACGCAGTGTAATCACGTGGTCCTCGTCCGCAGGCCGGCCCAGGGGGAGGGGACGGGACGAGCCAGGACACGGGGTGCAGGAAGAGCCGTCAGTCCACACGGCACGGGAGTTCCACTGAGTCAGACTCTGAGGCTGAGTCAGGGACCCAAAGGCCTCCTCCCTGTCCCAGCCAAGCTCGGGGCCTCGGACGGGCAGACTCCAGGGGCTCGAGAAGACCAGGGCTGTGCACAGTGAGCAGGGCAGGGAAGACTGAGTCCTTTTCGCAGAGGACGCGCATTCCCACCCCACTGAGACCCTGGTCAGATTCGGGGAGCCGCTCCATCGCCCCCAGAGAGGGTCACCTGCAGAGCTGTTCTCACCAGACACACACGGGTCCACCACATCAGCAGCGAGCAGAGGTGAGAATTGATGGCCCCGCTTCGGAAGCCCAGGAGAGGGCTCAGTCCTCGCCGATCTGAGCCCTGTCCTTACCTGGAACAGTGAGGAATGGGGAGTGGTCGGACACTGTGGAATCTCGGGTCTCTGACTGCTGTGGAATTCTGCCTTTGGCGCTGGTATTCGACTGCGTCCGACGTGCTGGGTGCAGGCTTTCCCTTCTTCTCCCTGGAGTCGATGGATTTGTAAGGGCAGGTAACGCTTCGTCGACTTATTTTCTTGTACTTCAGGAAGGAAGCCCTCGCACACAGGAATGCGGTTTGATAATTTCTCTGTATCAGGGCGCGGGGTGCGTGGAGGGGTTGCTGACTTGGTGGGACTGTGGGTGACATCAGATGCTCCTGTTTCCCTCCAGCGTTTTCTAAGGTCATTCCAAGTGGATGTGATGACTCATTCTCCTGAGAGGACTGCATGGGCGTGAGCACAGCTGCCACACAATGAGGACCGGTTAGTTTATGGAGCATCTGGTGGGTGGGGTGAGGAGATTCCTTCTCAGGCGTGACGCAGGGTTACACACACACACACACACACGCCCTGATTCCTGTGGCCCGGGCGAGGCCCCTCGAAGAATCTGGGAAGAAAACTGGACTTCTCTGATTACAGCCGTCGGTGATACTCGGCTTCTAATCTTTTTTCTTCACTCCGAGGACTGTTTCAAGTTTTCCCATGTCTGGTGGGTTGGCGAACAGAGATAAAGGTGAAACAGCAGAAGCTGTTCAGAGGTAAGAGTATTTGATTCTAGAAGTTTGGGAAAATCACCTGAAAATGAGGTGGGGGTGGGGGAGAGGACAGTATATCTTTGCTGTATTGTCTTGGAGAATTTTGCTCTTTTTCACTAAGTGTTCAGCAGCAAAGGAAATAGATACCATTTCCTACTTGAATTTTATAAATATTTGGACATATTCAGATTTGGTAATAAAGATGTTAAGAATGATTTCCGCCCTTTTGTCTCCAAACTGGAAGACTGCTTTTTTTTTTCTTGTAGTTGGCTTTCCAATGAACAGAGAATGCTAACTTTGTAGCTCTGGCAGGGAAAGCAACTCAGAGAAGCACACTTTCGAGAAAGATTTTGCTCCCAAATCTTTTCTGCTTTCTTCTCCATTTTAAAAGTGCTCTATACATTGTTTTGAAGGAGCTTTTACCTTTAGATTAAAATTCATGCTATTGCCGCTAGGTATTAAAAAATAATATAATTGGAGAACGTTCTTCTAAACCACACGACCTCAGCTGATGCAAAAAGGCAGGTCCTGATAAAACATTTCAAGGTGGTTTTCTAAGGCCTTCAAGAACTTTGCCTTGCTAAATACTTTATGTAAAGAATTTTCCTTCCATAACAAATAAAGGCAGTGTTACTATTAATAAATTTCACCTGAGAACAATAATAGGCAACGCAGTTATACGCTGGGAAGTGCTTGACTTGGATGCATGCTGACCGCTGACTGCAACTCGCGAGAGGAGGTGTCTAAGAACCCGTCGCTGCCCTGGCTGGCGTGGCTCCGTTGGCTGGGTGTCCGGAGACCCAAAGAAACCAAGGAAGATGTATTAAAAAAAAACCCTCACTACATACTTTACCATGGAACTATAGAAAGCTGAAGACAAATGACAAACCTTAAAAGTTTTCAGATAGAAAAGACAGATTACATCTCAAGATTATTTAAAAAATTCAGGTTTCATTAGGGAAGCTGGAAAATAGTATAACGCTATTGAATATACACCGAAGGAATAATTGTCAACCTAGAGTTCTTTATGAGTGAAAACGTTTCTCAAGAACATGGTGAAGTAGACACATTCCCACTTGAGCAAAAAATGAGATGCTACGGCAGTGCCTCTAGCATATATTTTGGGCAGAAGGGAAGTGACTGTAGGAGCCCTACGATGAAAAGGAGAAAAGAGAGCAAAACAAGCGGTGCACTTCCGGGTGAGTCCAAATGAACACTGACCGTATCAAACAGCATGAATAATGCACGGGAGCTTCCAAGGGTGCCCTAAAGGTCCTGCTGTTGTTTGGGAGGAGGCTGATGTATCAAGTAACTACATTTAATCAGTTAAAGTTGCCTGTAAAATTTCCAGGATAATCACCAAATGAATAGGGACAGAAAACAAAACTTCAAATAGTAAGGGGGAGAAGGAGAGGCCTCAAAAAAAAATCAATCCGTTCTAAAGAAGGCAATGGTGAAAGAAAATAAAAACACAAGTCAAGAGAAAACAAATGGGAAGCACAACATTAGAAGGCAGAAATAAATTCAAATACATCGGCAATTATAATACACATGACATTCTAAATACTTGATTAAGAGTCGAACATGATCAGAGGAAAGTAAAAGTAAAAATTAACATTTGGTAGATAACTCTGAAACATAGTATCTTAGAAAGTGTTCATGTAACGGGATAAAATGATACACAAACACTAGGCAGATACTGATCGGAAGAAGCCTGTTTATTTATTTATTTCTTTTAAAGATTTATTTATTTATTTTTAGAGAGAGGGGAAGGGAGGGAGAAAGAGGGAGAGAAACAGCAATGTATGGTTGCCTCTCACGTGGCCCTCACTGGGGACCTGGCCTGCAGGCCAGGCATGTGCCCTGGACTGGGAATCGAACCGGGACCCTTTGGTTCCCAGCCCGCGCGCAATCCACTGAGCTACACCAGCCAGGGAAGAAGAAGCCTGTTTAAATGCTAAGGCCTTACCGCTTCACAACACAATGATACATTTACCAGGCAGACAGAAGAATCATAAACTGGTTCGCATGTTTATAACACTGCCCCAGACTATATAAAGCAAAAATTGACAAAATCATAAGTTGAGATAGACAAATCCTCCAATATAATTAGGAGATTTTAACTCATCTCTCCCATTAATTGAATTGTGTCAAGCAAAGTCAGCAATAGAAAGATGTCAACACTATCATAACAGTTGATCCAGGACATCTTTTTAGAACGCCTTACCTGTGAGCTGCAGAATATATATCCTTTAAAAACATGCAAAAAGTTGAAAAGCTCAAAACAGTTTAAAAGATGAATGGCTTACAGACTGGGACGACAGCACAAACCACATTCTCCGACCACTGTGGCTCTGAGGAGATGTTCAGGTCCGTTGTCAAGCGGGACATATTACTGCTGGAATTGATCTTCGGAAGATACAGTGTCAGTTTGCGGGTTTGCCCTCTTCAGAGTTCGCATGAAGCATGCCACCAGTTCTGAAGGAACTGAGTGTTGCTACAATTATACCATTGGTTGAAATAACCATCTCTCCAAGATAAGTGCATGCAAAATTCTCCACATGCATTTCTACCTCTTTTATCTGACTGATGTCAGAATAGATAAATGAATCTCTTGTTTATGGTCAGCTTAAAAGCTAGTTTAAAAAATTTGCTTGGTATGTGCACATTTAGTATTTTCCCTTCACATACTTAAAGTAAATTGAAAAAAAGAAACAATTTTATATTATGTAGGGGTATAACTGTTCCTACAAATAGGTGGGGAGAACATATGTAGGAATATTTCCACCTCACAGATTAAAAGCTCCTCGTGTTAGACCTCCCAGGTAGAGTTCCTTTTTTGGGGGACGAGAGTTAATTACAATGAAAGGAGAAGTTCTAGACATTTAGTAACACTTCCAGCAGAAGTGGTTTGTAGTTCACAGAATTCTGTTTTTCAAGGTTTTGCAGTATGGTAACCTCTTGGGTAGAAACGATTTTTTTTTATTTGGGGAAAAAAACGCCTGTGGTATCATTCGCTTAATTGTGAAACTGAAATGCACAGAAGAACTTCTGAAAAGGTCACAATGCGTAGCCCTCTTAGACAGGAACATCACGTTGTTCTGTGACAGGCACGTAATCAGTCCCATTCTCCAAATGCAGGAACCGAGAAACTGAAGTGTCCCCGCCAAGTCAGGCTATGACCACCCAGGATGCTACAGCGTAAACTTTCTGTGCGTCCTCAGTAGGTCCTGCCCTCGCTGCGGCCCGGGTCTGCGGCTGTGCCCTAGTCCTGGCTGCGTTGCCCCGGTAACGCCCACCTTTGGCGAGAACGTTTAAAGTGGGTGTAACTGAGTTTCACTTTAGGCTCTTAAACCTACTTTCTGAACTGAATTCCCGAGGCTCCTCGTTTGACGTGGACGTGAGTGACATGATTTCACCTTTTTCCGACCACATTCGGTTTCCTCTCCTCTTACCTTTTGCAAGCATCAAGGGGGAAGCCTCCCCTGCTTGGGTGACCAGCATGGTGGCCATGCGCCAGGGGTGGTCACTGCTACTGGCACAAGCCTCCCGAAGGTGCCCGTGACCAGCCGTGGGCAGTCCTGGAAGGCTCTTTATAAGACTTTTCCTCCAGGTCTTCCCCGAGTGTCCTGGGGGCGCGGGAGAACAGACGGAGGCCTGTGAGGTGCCGGTCACGCACCAGCAGGGGGACCTGCCGTTGCCCCCTGGGCTGGCTCGCTGCTGCCTCTCCAACTACAGGGCGCTGGTCAAGGTGTCAGAGCCTGGAGTTGTGTCCGGAGACCGTGCACTCAGCGGTTCCCCTCCCCCACCATGCGCTAGACAAGCAGCCCCTCCCCCTAGGCCTCTTGCCTCAGTGGGCCCCCAGGGGGCCTTCCACGCCACCTGCCACCGCGAGTGTGCGCACAGCTCAGTCCTCGCTCGTGCTGCGTGTGCAGGAGCGTCTGTGACTCCGCAGTGGCCTATCTGGCAGGTGCTCGCGGGTGGACGCTCCGCAAGGGGGGGGGGCGGCCCGGGGTTTCACGGCGCGGTCCCCAGGCCCCGGCTGCGGGGGGCCAGGCTGCGGGGGGCCGCCGCAAGGACAGAAAACGCGCCCACCCGGCGCGCCCGGGGACGGCGCGCGGCACCGGGCATCCGGGGCCGGGCTCCGCGGGACACCGAGGCGGGCGGAGGCCGCGGCCCGGGGGCGGCGGGGGCGGCGCCGCGGGGGGCCGCGCGCGGTCAGGTGCCCAGGTGCGCCCGCCCCGCCCCCGCCCCGCCCTCGCCCCGCCCACTTCCTGGTCGGCGGCGGCGGCGGCGGCGCAGGAACAGAGGCCCCGGGCGGCGGGGACACGGGCCGCGCCCGCATCTGTCACAGAGGCCGCGGCCGGGCGCGCGGGCGCGCGGGCGGGCGGGCGGCGACAGGGGCGCCTGAGCGCTGCCCCGCGCGACCCCCGAGCGCACGCGCGACATGTGACCATGGACAGCAGGACGCGGTGAGTGCGGCGCTAGGCCGCGGGCCTGGCCACGTCCCCGGCGGGCGCCGCCGTCGCGCTCGGGCTGCGGGGTCCGGGCTGCGCCCCGGCGGCCCCGAGCGGGCCCCCTGCGGGGGACCCCCAGCCCCGGCCGCCCCCGCCGGCGGGCTCCCCTGGGTCTGCGCGGGGCTCGCACACCCGCATCCACTTAGATAGTATTTTCACGGGCTAGCGACGCCTGCAGCCTTGTTTTTGTTTTTTTTTTTCCCTCCCGGGGCGCTCAGGAGGTCCAAAGCGATTAGGGTGGGGGTTTTCTTTCCTGCCTTCTCTCTCTCTCTTTTTAAATCCTGAAACTTACTTGGCAAAGAATTCCTCCTTTCTTCCCTTAGGCTCGTTTCTTACTTCCCTCTGGAAGTTAAAATAATGAAGATCGTGTATATTTGTATTACTGTGAAAGCCTTCTTAACTTTCACGGTGTCCCATAGTCGGTATTTAATGTTTACCCCTAAGAGACATACTAAGGAGTATTAGGAAAATAGGAAACTTCTGTAATGGAGAATGATTTTTCTGCAGAGTTTGACATCATGGGGGCGGGGTCGGTGGCTTAAAAAGTATGCTTTTGACATGAGTTGATTATGAGGGAGGCAGTGACCTGGGTCAGATTATTAGCATTTGTGGGCAAGTTAATAGTGGGAGGGCTGAGGACATGGGTAACTGCAAATTAATTTATATGGCTTGTCACTTCCTGTTTCTGGAGTCCTGTCTTGTCATAAAATTTAAAAAGAAAAAGAATGTTTATGTAGAAGCCCACAGTGGCAGTAGCGTGTGAAGGAAGTGTGTGTTAAAACAGACCATGTACAGAGACATGAAGGTCTCCTTACCAGGAAAAACTGAAATATATTAACACTTGGGTCACATCGACATGGTGGCGTCAGACTTTCATCTTTCATCTTCTGGCAGAAAGAGATTAAAACAGAACTCTGTTTTGGGAAAAAAAAAAAAAGCGTCCCCATAGATTCCAATTCACTTTTTGAAACCCAGCCAATGACGAGGTTGACTGTATGAGAAGTTAGGAAAGAAGCTGATCATTGCTGAACGAAGCAGAGCGACCACACTGCCCCGAGGGGGCCGAGCCAACCTGGAGGCAGAGTCTCATTTCCCCAAAGATAATGGGCGTCAGGCATCAAACGAGGCTTTTTGTGTTGGCCTCATTGTGTACAGTCGGCTACTTTAAACCCGCTGAAGCCGAGTAATTCTATCTCAAGAAAACTAGATGCAGAGCATCACATTTAAGGAGCATTATGGATGTTTCCTGGTCGTCTGGAAGGTGGCAGGTTATTCACAGTTTACACTTAGACTGCGAGTCCTTTGAAGGAAGCCTGAGAACCTGGGGCTCTGGAGGCAGGAAAGGTGGAGACGCTTAGGGATACGCGGCCTTTGTTTCGATGCTGCAAGATAAAGGTGACCCGTACAGGGATATGCCACTTAATTCTTCACAAAGGACTTCCAGGCGTATTATTTAATTTAGAATCCTCACAGTTATTCTGTGATGGGAACAAGACACGTTCTAGGTGAAAAAAACAGGCTCGGAGGTTCAATGTTTTGCTTCAAGTGTCTGAACTCCTAAGCCTCAGCTGTCTTCAGTTGCCGAACTGGGGAAAAAAATCTTTATTTCTGCTAGGTTGTGGTCATGTAGTTATATGGCACCTACTAAGACAAGAACAAGCTTTATTTTTAGCGTTATGAAACTGTCGACTTTATAGAGATGCTTATGTATGTCATAGGAAGTAAATATAACAGAGCTCTTTTTCGTTTAGGGAAAATCCAGAAAGGACCTTTGACTTGGTATTGAACGTGAAATGCCATGCCTCTGAAAACGAAGGTAGGTGTGCTTTGTCGCTTCTTACCGCGATCGAGCCTGTCCAACAGCTGTTCCTGTGGCCCAGGCTGGGGCTCAGCCCCGAGCTTGTGGAAATTGGGAGGGCCATTGCAACACTTAATTTTCAGGTGTGTGTTACGCATACAATTTACAGCCCAGGCTTACCATTGGTGGATCAAGTTTTGGTGGAAGGCCACACCTTTTCATTTTCTTTCATTGGTCTCTGGCAATGTAGCTCATTTTTAAAAAAGACTTTATTTATTTAGTTTTAGAGAGAGGGGAAGGGAAGGAGAAAGAGAGGGAGAGAAACTTCAATATGTGGTTGCCTCTCACATGCCCCCTACTGGGGGCTTGGCCCACAACCCAGGCCTGTGCCCGGACTGGGAATCGAACCAGCAACCCTTTGGTTCACAGACTGGCACTCAATCCACTGAACCACATGAGCCAGGGTATTTTTATCTAATTTTTTTTAAACATCAGTGCAAAGGCTCTGTCAGTCCAGCGGGAGCCACGCCTATGCCCTCGCACTGTTTCCGGCGTAGCCCCTTCTGTTGGCCTTACATCAAGGGCACAGCACTTTCGGGGGGAGGTAAACAGTCTGTGGCACCTTTTGGAAGGGTTTCAGCTGTCCGTTCTGTACAACTTCCTGAAAAGAAGAGGACACTTTGGTGGTGTTTGTCCGTCCTGCTTCTTCCTCTCAGCGTGTCGCGTGTGATCTGTGTCCACAGATGTCGCCGGTGTGACTTCACTGGTCATGTTCTCAGACCCTAGATCACGTGCTGATTGAGTGTGGGGTCTGTGGACGTGACGTGTCCATTCTTGGTGGAAAATCAGGTGACACTTTTAGCTTCAGAAACTGGCTAGCAATTATGTGCTTTTTTTAAAAAAAAGGCAATTATATGCTCTTAAGCAATTTGGAGCTGCACACCTTAAAATAGAGGAGTCCCACCCAGTTGTGGCCACGTGGGCGTGACTAATTTTAGGTAGAAAGTCACACATGCTCCTGGCTCCAGCAGGCCTGCCAGTGGCACTTCCCAGGTTGGTCCCGGGCAAGGCCAAGGCCAAGGGCAAGGAGTGGGTGCAGGTCATAGGGAGCCTTGTCTGATTTCAAGGGTTGTCTTTTGTTGTCCTATCTGTACAGAGTTGGTCCATTTACATACTTTTCAGACCCAAGCAGGTTCTCTTAGAAGACTCAAATCCACACATAGTTCTTTCAGCTCCAGTTTACATCCGTTCTCCAGCGTATTTATGGAATGACTTCAATCATTAAAATACCTGCCATAACGTTAGCTAAGGTGCATGAAGTAACACTCACCTCATGTATTCATAAGGCAGGCTCAATGCCCTTGGAAAACACGCTTTCTCTGTAACTTAATTTTTATTTTAATTTTTTATTGTTTAAAACACGACACAGTAATCATATTTCTTCTTTCCAGTAAAGATGAAAAATATCCGATCTGTTCTGCTCCCCTGGGAAGGGGCATTTCCACACGTGGTCCCCGAAGGGCAGAGAGCGAAGCGAATTGCAGTCCGTGCAACTCGCTCTTCTTCAGTTTAAATGAGTCGATATGTTGGAGACTGGAGCTGCTTTGGCTGAACAGTTTGTGGTCTAGTTGTTAACCGTCTCAACTAAAACAGATCACAGTTGGTCTCGCTGGTTGTCTGTGCAGTGACCACCGGGAAGCCGGACAGCAGGGTCTCTCCAGGGCAGGAGGCCTGGGCTGGAGCCTAGGTCGGGGTAGGGGTCGTGCAGGACAGGGGCCCCTGGTCGGGACCCTGGGAGCCGCCCTCAGCGCAGAGCGGAGGACCCGGGACGGCTCTGAAGGAGGGCATGCATGCCAAAGGGACCTTGCCCAAAGGGTCCACCTGCCTCCAGGGACACGCGGTCTGGACACGCGGTCTGGGCCCGCGGCTGGGGTTGCGACCTTCCCGTGAAGGCTTTTGAGTGGGTGGCCCCTTCCTCACCCCCTTTGCCCTTTTCCATCTTTGAGGAACGAGTTGGTCCAGTTTGATTTGTCCACGTGCGTCTTTTATTGTCTTCTTGCACTTTCGCTGTTAATGTTGAAGCCACTACTTACTGGAAACGCCTTCAATGGCATTGTAACAGTTATGCAGCCTGGTGAAGCTGAAATGCAGTAAATGGTTAAAATAAACGCTTTCGGCCTCTCTGGCGGCTTCAGTGCTTCCATCCTGCCCAGGTGTTCCATTAAAAAGGCTGGTTGGCAGCAAACCCTAAAGATTTTTTAAAAAGCTGAACGGAACCGTGTAAAAAGTGTTCAACAACTTTCCTTCTCTTGCTCGTGGCAAATCGCATGAGCGTGACTAATACTTAAGGGCCTAACAAGTTACAGTTTTTGGTCCTTTAAAAAGTAAATGCTACTATATAACTACACTTTTATGTGAAGTTGAGAGTTTAATGTTTCTCGATGGTTTTATTACTGTTTTTACTTGGATAAATATTAAAGGGAGAATGTCCAGAAATTATTAAAGAGACTTATTAGAGCATTCCTATTTAACTGTCCATAAAACCTATTTATTTAAATGAGTGGGATCTATGCATCAGTTTGTTTAAAGTTGGATAATTTTTTTTTTTTTTTTTTGCTAACATTTGAAGGGGATGATGTTCTCATGTAGGCCTGAAAACCAGAACGCGTCGATTGGATGCTTGAGGGCAGAGATCTAAGGTCTGTTTGGATCACCAGGAAGCTTGCTAGCTCCTGGAAGAGGAGGCCGAGAAGTAGGTCACTGGAGGTCCAAGCTCATCCTGCCTCCCGGCCCCCCGGCTGCACGTGCGTGGGGCGGCTGTCAGAGAGGCTGGGTGTCTCCTTTCTGAGCCTTCTCTTTAGAGCCAGGAAGTTTCTTCCCCAGAACCTCCCTGGAACCTGGGATCCCAGGGACCCCAGCTAGACTGGCCCAACCATTGCTAGAATAATCCTTGGGGGTGTCACCGTAGAGGGGCGAGTGGGAAGAAGCTCCCAACGGACCTGCTGAACACCCAGCAAAGGATGGATGCCGGGGAACCAATGAAAATGCTCTTTGCATTTCTCAGGGTTCTTTCTTGATGAGCATCTGACCCAGCAGGAAATACAATGCTGGGGTCAACTTGGTTTATGCTAAGACTGGTAACATATTCAGATACTTGACTTGCTTCTCTTATTCATTTTTTATTTTTATTTATTTTTATTTTTTTTTAAAGATTTTATTTATTTATTTTTAGAGAGAGGGGAAGGGAGGGAGACAGAGAAGGAGAGAAACAGCAATGTATGGTTGCCTCTCACATGGCCCTCACGGGGACCTGGCCCGCAACCCAGGCATGTGCCCTGACGGGGAATCGAACCGGGACCCTCTGGTTCCCAGCCCGCGCTCAATCCACTGAGCCACACTCTGAACTCGTTTATTTGTCCCGAATTATTCAGATCCTTAAGAGCTTCAGCGACCAATGCTCACTAGCTGTTAGTGATCTGTATCGGTATTAGGTGCTGAAATGTAACTTGGTGTAGCTAGCTCTTTCAAGTGATCATTGTTCTCTGATCTGGTTGGATTTGCTTCAGGCATCACATTGAATTTTTGGAAAACAGCAGTTTTCCAAAAGGGGGATAGTTTCACCTAGGGCCCCCTCCCACATTTAAAAATAGCCCTGAGGGGGCTGGCCGCCTCCCTGGCGTGTGTCCTGTTTGTTAGTGGAATTGGTTCTGGTGGCCTTAGGCCGCTTGGGACATCTTTACATGGATATGTGCCTGGCTGGACGACTTCTCCAGTCACCTCTGTTCCAGCTGCCCCAGAGGGAAGTGCCAACATCTAGATCAAAATGCTCCTCCTGGTAGGTTTCCAAGTTCAGGGCTGCCTTCACCCTTCACTTTGCCACCTTTGTTCTGTCCCCGCGTCCAGGAAGTGCAGCCAGCAGGACAAGCGGCCTCTCCTCGGTTCTAATAACAGAACTGACTGTCCCCACGCTGCCCCGACTTTCCACACAGTGATCCGGGACTTCTGAGAAGCGCCTTTTCCTCAACAGGAAGAGGGGAGATGCTTCCTCTTTGGGGTTCCCCAGGGCCAGGCCCCAGGCCCATGCGCTCCATCAGCTTCCTCTCCCTTGTCTTGTCGGTGGCTTCTTCCAAGTCATGGCGGCGGCGGCAGCAGCAGCAGCTAAGGCTTACGTAGCACACGGTGCCACGCACGGTGTGGGGTTTTCTACGTGGACTGATTATTTGAGAGAGAGGAAATGTTTATCTTCATTTTGTGCACGGAGAAGCTGAAGCACAGAGAAATGAGGAAACTTGCCCAAAGTGGCCTGGCTCCAGAGTCTGGATTTTCATCTATTGTGTTTTAGTAGATTTAATCATTAAAAAAAAAACCAAAAAACTATCGGTCTGTTGCCTCTCCTAACCTTGCATAATAAGCTCCATCCAGGCTGCTTTGTGGGGAAACATTGGAGAATAAGCTATACGGGGTACAGTATTCTTTTTAAAAAACAGGAATGCAGCGTCTTCCTTGAAATTAATGCAGTGTAGTTCCACGTAAAATAATGACTGAGCTCTTCCTTTGTGGTTGTTGAGTCTGGCTCACGAGGTCCCCCTCCCCCACCGCTCTTTTTTTAGGGTTTGTATCTCCATGTTGAGTGACTCTGACCTCGCAGGTCTGCTTATTTTCAACACAACTCTTGTTTCCTTTGTCCCCTTCGCTTTGGCTGGAATAATTTCTCTTGGGCACAAATCTGTCCTTACTACCCACTTCCCGTGTGCATCAGCCCATCCAGCCGGCGTCAGAAGGAGCATCCATGTCTTTCAGTTTCAGCTCTGTTAACAGTTTAATTGCCTCTTCTTCTTCTCCTAAAGCAGAACCTTAGTCAATGCCCGCAGGCCCTGCGCAAAGAGGAGATTCTAAGACCACCTGGCAGCTGACAACTTTTTGTCTACAGGGATACTGTTTACACAGAGCCTGCCGCGTCCTTGCGGACCTGCCCGGTCTAGTGACATGTACCTGTATCTGTGCGTCTATTTGCTGTGCTTCCAGGAAGCTCTTTACAAACATGCCCCGACTTGGTAATTTGTGTCTTGAAGGAAAAGCGTAGCACAGTGTCCAGCATGTTTGGTGACTATTTGCAGAGTGAATGAGAGACCCTGGGCCTGCGTATTAGCGCCTGGCCATCGAGCAAATGCACGTCAATCAGATCAGATCACAGAGGGCGGCTCATTTTAGCAGCGATACTGAGTGTGCGTCCCTGTGACTGTCGCGGGGACATTAGACATAGTGACCACGTGTGTCTGGGATGGCGCGGTTTAGGGGGGCCCCACACGAGCTTTCCTCTTCGGGACTCACAGCTTCCCTCTCACAAGATGTGCTGGGACAGTCGCTTCACACGCGTGTTTTCTGGAGGCCGCCTTACCACGCATCACGCACACTCACCCATGCGTCCCACACGCAGCGAAACCCTGAGTTTAGAAAGTAGAGCTTCGGTGAAGAGTCACACCTGCAGTGAAGTGGTTTAGGACACTTTGCATGTTGCCCAACGTGGAGGAAAAAACCCGCGGGTAGAAAACGGTCACCATGTTTTGGCGTTAGCGTCCTGTTCATGCTCCCTCTCTGTCCACACGCGCTGGGGCACGTTCGCGGAATCTCCACGAAGGGGTTTGCTTTGTGCCTTAGGTTGCTGGAGTGGACACACTTTTATTTTCTCATACCGGCCCGCTGGGGTCAGAGTTTGATGCAGAGCCACGCCTTCAAGATGTGCTGTTTCTGTTTTATGTAGAAAATAGTTAAGTTCCGTGGTGCTCTTCTGCTTGGCTTTGGGCTTTACACTGTCCTTCACGTGGCTGCCTGCAAGTGTGAGAAGCAAGTCCGACGTCAGTGTTCCGTATCTGCTGATTCTTATGACTTTGGTAGGGATGCTGCGGAGTTATATTCTTCAACAGCGTGGTTATGACTCATCTCAGTAGGCACTTTTACTTGCCATGTGTTCTTTGTTTTTGCTGCTTGAATCCAAGGGGACGGCTGGGATTTTCAAGTTAATGCCAGTCCCCCGCCCACTTCTTACCGTGGAAGCTGTGCTCGCTGCTGCTTCAGTGTCGTGCCGACTGTGGCCTCTGTGGGGGGACCACAGTGCCACCCGCTTGTTCTGCTTCTCCCTTGTTTTCTTGATTTTCCAGGTGATATGTTCATGATACACTTTTGATGATATTCTCTCGTTTGCAGAATTTTCTTGGGCTCAAATAACGTCCTCCCTCTCCTTTCCTCCAAGTTTTTATTTTTGATTTGCAGGTTGGAGGAGAGTAATTTACCTTTTACAATATTTGCCGTGAAGGGGAGACAGTGTTTGCCCTCGGCGTGGACGCGGGCGGCCGTGGCGTGCCCGGCAGCTCCGGAGGGGCTCTCCTTACCTGGACGTACGTTCTAGTGCTCACCTGTGAAAAAGTTCTTCCACTTTCAGACGCTCGGGCGTATTCCTAAGGAATACAATGGAAACCAGGACGTTTTTGTTTTCAGTGTTTTTTATTAGCGCTAGAAAGCCTTACAGATAGCGTTGAGACCCCTGAAATATTGTGGTGTTCCTGTGTGGTTAGGTTGAATCATTTCCTGTATTTACTTTGGGCATGGTGAGACTCTTCCTTTATGCCCTTGAAGGACAAGTTGATTGATTCCAGGCAGAAACTTTGTTTTCTCGCTGGAAAAGGTGTCCTCCTTTCCCATGTCCCCGTGGTAGCTCGGTCATTGGCCCGGTGGGGGAACCTGCCAGAGCTGTTCCTGAAGGGTTCTTGAGGTTTTTAGGAGGCTGGTACCACTGGGGGCTTTTGGGCCCATTGCAGAGGGAGCAGGGGAGTAACTGAGCTGGAAGTTTCCTTCCGGAGTACCTAGTGCACGGTGTCACAGGGGATTCCCGGAGCCCCTGTGCCCTTACCTCGCAGGGGCCACTGTCGCCCATTGTCATCGTTCCCGAGCTGCTCCGAGATATTACATACAGACTCTCACCGGGAAGGTGAAGACATTTGTCAAAGAACATGCGTGCATGACCCATAGACACAGACAGTCATGTGGGCACAGCCAGAGGGAAGGAGGCTGTGGGGAGGTAGGCGAAGGGGGGGAATGGGGACATCTGTAAGAGTGCCAGCGAAAAGAATAAAAATAAACAAATGAAAAGACATTGCAACAATGAAAAAAAAGCCTCTCTCCAGGAGCACCATACAGGCTGCACACCGCCCCCCGCCCCCCGCACACTTGTTTGAAAGTTACCTCTGTTCTCACTGCTCTTCGGAGAGCGATTCTTTAAGTGGGTGGTGTTACTCCATGTCGTTGTCTGATTAAAGTTACTCAGAGTGAGAAGCGGCAACTGAGAGACCTCAGGGAGCATCTTGATTTTGAAGAAAGCCTTGGAAGCTCGGATTATTTAACAAGGTGCAGTTTGCCATGGAGGAAAGATCTCTGAACTAAGGGCCAGATGAGCTCTGCCACTTCCTAATTAGGTTTTATCACGTCCCCCCATCTATATCGATCCTCTGTAATTTGTGATAGCAGCTTTAATAAGTGTGTGAGCTTACTTAGAGTACTTTAATGTCATAAAGATGATTGTTTATAAGTTAATGAAATAAAGCTACAGCATCAGGGTTATGGAGCCTGAGCGATCAATTAATTTTCTCCCGTCAGGCTCCCAGTTAGATGTTTTACAGAAAGTAATAAAAGCAGTGCTTATTTAGTATTTACAATATGTCAATTAGCATTCACAACTTTGGCGCTTAGCTGTAGTAAGAGGTGGGACTGGGATTTGAACCTGTTTCCCTGACTCTAGAGCCTGACTCCCGGCCATGTCACTGCGCTGCCTTTGAAACGACCACCTCTTTCTAAGAGCATTGTAGCGTTTCTCAGCAGTGTCAGAAGCCACCATTTTAGAAAGTCCCCGGTTCTAGGCCTGACCAGAGTGGCAGTGGTTTTGTATCGATCTTTATGGCCCGCAGAGGAGAGCATACACACCATAGGGCACACTCGTCCTTCGTCCCTTCAGGGGCGGCCTCTGAGTGCCAGCTGCGGGCCAGGCGCAGATGAAAAGCAGTCGATGGTGTGCTCGGAGAGGGAGCGTCCATCCAAACGGTGATTGTACCAGAGCAGGGAGCGGGGACAGGGCACGCAGTGTGTGGCACCGAGTGTGAAGGGGGCCGTGAGCTCAGTTCTGTGCGTGGGGCCCCGGGGACGAGGGGAGACGGCAGAGGGGACAGGCAGGGAGAGTCCCAAGGCAGTGGAGGGAGACACCGCAAGACATCTTGTCAGTGCTCGGGTGGGTACCCCGTGCTCATCTTTCTCTAAAGTTCGGTGGAGTTTTACTTCGTAGTCAAAATCTTGTGTGAAGAACCGAGAGTAAAGGGTACCTTGCTTTTGGTGTAAATGTTTGTATTTAATGGGGATGGTCAAGAAGCATCTTTCTGCTCGTGGTGGCTTGGCAGGGAGTTGGGAGTTTACGATTGTCCGCCCGGAGAACAGTGTCTGACCCGGAGAGCGTGCTCAGCGAGTGGGCCGAACGGTGGGAGCGCCGTTTCTACAGCCTGAGACGGGTGTTGAAGGGAGGGACTGGGAGCGGCAAAGGGTATTGAGAGGTCAATCATCCTCGTGAAGTTCATCTCTTCTTTAAAAGTTTACCAGCTTCATCGAGCAGGGCAAACTTGTGAGAGGTGCTGAAATAGACGTTGCTGAGGACAAACGTTTCTGGTATCAGCTGGTGGCAGCTGTGTCCTCGCTTGACTTTGGCCTCGTGCTAACCACCAGACAGTAGATTTTCAGGGACAGGCACCTCTTTGGATCTCTTGTAGGCTTTTGGAGGGTGCTGTCCATGTTGGCGTGTTCAATAATTACTTAAGTCATGTTCTGTTGTTGAAGGAAAATTAATAAAGCGTTGTGCTGTGTTTCCAATACCTCTTTTAGATTTTTAAAGCACACTCAGAAGCTCGAATGTAAAGAACTTTGAAAGACCATAGATTTTTATCATCACAAGCATTAGGTGCTTTATTTTTTAAAGACTTTTTAAACAGGACTGTAGCTAAACCACAGACTCTGGAACTGAGTCGGCAAAGCGGGTGAAGATCAGATAGGGCCGTTTCCTCTTTCACTTCCTTCTTTATCATTTGAATCTGAAAATGAAGCGTGGAACTATCAGCCCGGTACATCTGATGGTCTGCTGCCAGAGTGGAAGCGTCCAGAGATTAGTCATTTCACAGCCGTTCCGCCTCGGCTCGGCAGCAGCTCTGCACCGCAGCGCGGATGTGCTCAGTGTTCAAACTGAGCCTTCACGAGTATCAGGCAGTCTTTACACGTTGAATTGTAACGTTTAGACTCACCGACTTCGGTAAAAGATTGTTGAGGTCACTACGAACCGTGCAGAAAACAGCGATTGAAATGAAACCAGTGAAGGAAGGTCAGATGCGTCTTATTAGCGCACTGGACACCGTGAACCCCGAGGGTCAGTGCGCTAGGGCTCTTTGTCGGTGGTTGAGTTTCTTTTGAATAAACTTGTACAGAAGTGGCTCAGAGAAGACTCTTGAGTGGGTTTTTTTGTGTGTGTGTGATTCCAGTGTATTTTGGATATGATGTTTAGAAGAGGAAGTTGTGGTAATACTTGGGGTCATTGTTACTCTTTTACTTTCTGTGTGCTAATTTTAAGCAATGAATGAGGTTAATTTACTTGATTTTTTTTTTTTAGAAAATAACGGACCATCTCTTTTTATTGTGTTCTTGGGACTGCAGCCCCACTGTGACACCGCTCGGACACCACCGTGTCTCCGAGTCGTGTTTCTGCTGTGGGGTGTGCGCCTTTGGTGACGAGCCCCGGCCACATAATTACCCACAGTGAGTGGCAGCGCAGCTTCGTGAAGACGCTATGTCGGCCGTGTTCACGCAGGTTTAGACGCGTGCGAGAGAAATAGTAGGCTGAGAACTATGTATAAAAACACTAGTTTCCAAGTTTTTAGTGGTTACTACAGGGGTGGGCAAAAGTAGGTTTACAGTTGTGAGTCTGTGAAACACACAGTTTATTCTTGTATTATTTATTAATTATTGTGTTATATTCTGTGGAAACAACTGTAAACCTACTTTTGCCCACCCCTGTGCTGTGTGTAACAGTGACAACGTTTACTCTAAAAAGTAGGAGTATTAAAAGGGAATACTAGGTGAAAGTCACAATTTTAATTTGTAAAGACCTGTTATGTAGAGCTTAATAGTTGAAGGCATAATAAATCCACAGTCTAATATACCATATTTCCCACTGTCTGAAATTTGGCCTTTGAGGTTGATGTTGCTGTCCAGAATTCTTTATAAAACCATCGTAAAATCCATTTACTCATAGTTTCCTCAATTGGGGAATATATAACATCTTCCGGCAGTTTTTGCAACTCATCTCCCTCGGGAGTTACCCAGGTTGGCACTGTTTGCAGGGGGACGTGGGGGGAGAGCGGAGGTGGCCCTCACATCCAATTTTCTATCCTAACCCCGTGTCACATACTGTCCCTCTCTCGCTTGGGGTGTGTTCACGGCGGCAGTTCAGTCCTGGTGCTGAAGTCACTGAACACGTCTGCCTTGCCTTCTAAATGATCACAGTGAGACTAAATTATACTCATCATGCCCTACAGTTCATATTTGTATAGTGTTTTAACTTTTAGTGATTTGTATTATGTTTAATATATATGACAGATTAAACATATACAGGGCCCAGCAGAAGTAAGGCCTGCTTGGGTGTGATTTTAATAATACGGTAGGATAGGGTAATAATAGAGGTGCAATAATTTGTAGTTTTAATTTGAACGTTTCACATAAAATGTCATACAGTATGCTTGAGTGTGAGGTTGTGATGTTACAGAGTGACATACTTAGGACCTTGTAATAAAAGATCTTGGAAAAAAAGGGGGCGTTATTTATGCCAGACCCTGTATAACTTTATTTACTTTAAAACGTAATTTTAAATATGACTGGAATTTACCTTTTTGAGATGTGGCCGAGTTTCCTTTGGCCGAAACACAGTGCCTCCCTGCATGCTGCATGAAGGGCTTGTCGGTCCTCACCTGAGTTAAGACACGCCGGTGGTTTCGGCTGGTTTCTGCCTTGGCCAGGGAGACTGGGCCAGGGCGTGGTGCTCCCTGGGGACGTCTTCCTCCCACACGGGAGGTCAGGGGTGCGGAAACTTCTGCAGCGACAGGGAGGGCCAGAGGCCCCTTGTCTGCTTCTGGGGTCTGTCACCTGCAAGTGGGCCCAGCGGAGCCTCCTGCCATCGGTGTGGAGGCTTTAAATTTCAGAACTTGCAGTTTTGCCTCGGTTTGCTTTCACTTTTTGGTGTATTTGGTGCTGATTAGCCGTTTAATGTGTTTATCGTCCTTTGAACTGTCGAGCTTCATTCTTTAGTTTTTAATTTTACTTTTAATTGCTCCTTTTTTTCTTACTATTTTTGTATTAATTTCTTTTATCTGGTTTCTAAAAAGCGTTTCTTTTATTGTCTAAAAATCATTTAATGAAACACTTTCTTTTGGTTAGAAAAAAGCTATGCTTATGTGTACTTTATAAAGTGGCTGCATGTTCCCCCGACCGCAAGAGCCAAGGAGCACGTCCATCTCGTTTGTCGGGCGTGGGGCAGAGACTCTTGTAGGGAACTTGTCTCACAGATACTCGCTTCTCCACGTGTGGTGGGTAATGATTGAATGCTTGTTCTCTCTTCGGCCAAGTTACAGCTTACTGTATTTTCTTGAGGCAGCCTGGTCAATGGTCAGTTTTTTCTGGTTTTTTAAAATGGAAGTTCTTTTTAGTTTAAGCTCATTTTTTCCCCCCTCTGTATTTACATATATTTATTCACAACTTTCCCCAGTAGGAATTGTTTTCCCGTTTGGCAAAGTCTGGTGCTTTTCTCTTTTCATTGTCTTGGTGTCCTGTGCCGTTATGTATATATTTCTATTTTGCAATGAAGTCCCATTACTAAAATTCACTGTTTGGAAAGGATCTGGGGTCAGAGAACACAACCGTATGACTTCAGAGCTTGAAAATGTAAGGTGTGTTTTCCGGGCCGCCCGTGGCCTGTCCAGGTGAGTGTCCCGTGTGCGAGGAAACGGGGTGTGTGTCCTGCAGCGGTGAATGTGTTGCTGTGCAGAGGCCAACGCAGTAACGCTGATTCACAGTGTTTCCGAGTCTCCCGCGTCCTCGCTGACTTCTTCGGGTCTAAAGCTTTCAGTTACCGGGAGACAAGCGTTAACATCTCCAACTGAAATTGCGGGTTCGTTGATTTTGCCCTTTTAGTCTGGTCAGTTTTTGTTTCGCGTGTTTGGAAGCTGTGTTACGAGACATGTTTTGACTGTGTCTTCGTGATGACCCAACCCTTTTGGCACACGGCGTTTCTTTCCTTGTTTCTGCCAGGAGTGTTCGTTTTCAAGTTCACGCGGAGGAGCGGGGCTTCCCTGCCTTTCTTACAGTCAGTCTGCACGTGCAATTTTTTTCCGTTTTTTTTTCTTTTAAGCTATCTATGTTTATGTCTATATCTGTATCTAACATCTTTATATTTGGATTTTCTTTGTCTAGTCAGTTGACAATTGCCGCCTTTAATCAGAGTGTTTAGCACACTTACATTAAATGTAATTATTGTTATGTTTAGTTTTTGAAAAGAACAGCTTTATTGAGGTCTAATTGATGTGGTTAGGTCCAAACTATTATGTAAAAACTCGTTAAGAATTGTAGATTGACACATTCTCATATTAGGCTTGTTCTACTGTAGATACCAGTATTCAAACATTAGAATCTACTCTAAATCATGGTGATAGTTTGGAACTGCTTTAATGATTATTTCCTTCATGAATGTGTACAAGTAAGGACGACATCATTGTTATCATGTTGTGTACTTATTTGGTGATGTATATATAGCCTCAGTCAGGTTCAGTTGGGATGACAACTGTCTGGGATACGGGCTTGAGTGACCACACCCAGGGTGAGGCAGGAGTCCCGCCACTTCAGTCCGAGGGCTTTTCGGCCCGAGCTGCTGTTTCCGGCAGCCAGTGGCCCTGCACTTGACTTGAGAGAGGCTCTCTCCAACACAGGCTAATGATTTACTTGCTTTATCCTTTTTCTCTGGAGCTTGAGAAGCTCCAGAAAACAGAGCCTCTTTGTTAGGGAGAAAACACAGTCTTTATAGGGAGAGCTTTGACTGCTCTTATCAAAATACAGAGGGCTCTTTATCTTTTGATCCATTGGATATACTTATCAACACAGATATCAGTTTCGGTTTTCACTCCTTCCCCCAGAAACAGAGGACAGACCTTCGGGTGGGCGAGCCGCTGTCCTTGGAAGTCATCACAGCAAACGAGTGTGACAAATGTTTATCTGTTTTGCAGAAGAGCTGCGTACACGCAGCCTTTTCTCCCGCTCATGCTCCAAACCAGTGCTCTGTGGAACTTGGGGCCCCAGAGAACTGATTTCTGGTTCTGCCGGAAGCAGTAACTAGTCCTGCAACCTGGCGTGAATTGTTTCGCTGCTCTTGGCTCGGCTTCCTTTGGTTAAACAAAAGCTATAGATTGACATTCCTGAAGCCACTGGCCGTTTTGACATTCTTTTAAGGGAATTGTGTTTGGTTCTCCCACTAAGTAACTCACTCACCCAAGACGAGGATTTGATCTTCTCCTTTGTAGTTTTCTCCCTGCATGATACTGTGCATGGGGCATTGTCATGGAAATTTGCTCGCAACATCAATTCTCAAACCTCAACTCTTTAAGAACCAGTTTTGGGGGTTTTGCTCATAGTTCTCTTTTTTCCCCATCCTTCTGCCTTTTCGAGTCATTCACATAAAAACTGAAAACGTCTCTGAGACCTATCATGGTCCTTATGATCTCGTTCGAATCCTGCTTTTCACGTTTGTGAGCTTGTCCTCTGCCGGCCTCTCCTCTCTGCCGCAGGCAGCCTGGCCTCCTTTCTATCCAGGAGCTCAGCAGAGATGCTCCCTTGAGTCTCTGCTCTGCCCGTTTATTCTGAAGCCTTTCCCCAAGATGTCTGCACCACCCATCCCTTCCCCTCCTTCAACGGTTTGCTCATTCTCAGCGAGCCCCACACTGCTGACTTCCTGGAGTTGACACACCCGTGATTAAGTCATCTGCCCAGCCCCGGTCAAACAGGTGCACACAGGGCTCTCGTGACAGGCTTTGCTGAGAGAAGATGAATTTTCTACCCTAGACTAACTGAATGGAACCACTAACAATACCTTAGCACCTCACACATTCTAATTTAGGAGTCAAGGTCTGAATTAGACGCAGGAAGTGTGTGTATATTGCAGAGGACAGAGTAGAGTCCCTCTACTCTGTCCCTCCCGCCTGTGGGTGGATGCCCCGATCCTGTATCAGGAGACGTGAGTCAGGGCCCAGAGGCAAAGAAATAGTCTGAGATTCCACACCTTGAAGTTTGAACTCTGAGCCTGTCATTGCCTATGCACTCTGTCCAGACGCCTCGGTTTCATTGTTGTCCTTTGCCAAGCTTGGATTTTCCTTTGGCTTTGGGAAGAGGAAGGCCACACCCCCCCAGCCAGACGTCTGTTGAGTATAAGCATTGATTCTCCCCACCCCTCAAGAATAAGTGTTCTACTTTTGCTAAGCTTGTTGGGCACAACCTCTAGAAGCTGTCGAGTTAATCATCGTTGTGGGTTTAGAAAACCCCATATTTATATTTCTCCTAAAATTTGGGAAATTAATTAATAACATTGCTGCAGGAGCCATGCAACCGGAATTATTTATTCCTTAGTTTGGAATACTTTGTACTGTGGTTGCAAACCTATCTCATGAATCACGACCCATTTGTGGTCTTTTCAAGTATTCTGATTAGTCTACAGTTTCTTTTAGTTTTTAAATTATTAATGTACTATGTTCTGGACACTTTTGAAAAGAGTAAAAAGATTATTATTTTTTAATACCAATAACATAAAAACATCTATTTTTGTGCATTCTTGTTCAGATTTCAATACGAGCTTACTTAATGTGGCTGTAATCATATGTAATATAATATTTTTACTTAGTAATTTTCAGTCTTGGTCGCTGTGCTGGAAGTGAATTATAAAATAATTATATTTTAAAAACCACAATCCTCCCCAAGCCATTGTAAATATTCGCGAACTCACCCATAACTTAACATGCTTGAGGAAATTCTTTTATAGCCATGATGTGACCAGATATAAATTTGTCTGCTGTGTTTAGTATATACAGGCTTAAAACATTTTACAAATAACTTTTATATGTATGGGTTGCTTCATGTACTGTTATATTTCCGTTCCTAAATTTTAGTTGAGTACATGGTTTGTGGGTTAGTGTTTCTTCTTTGTTCAACAGTTAAAAACTTGTAAGATAAAGAAATATTATGAAATGTTAAAAGATATCTTTTCTATTGACGTAGGTGTCTCGACCAGTTCCTTCAGTGGTAAATACAGCACTAAAACTTCCAATGAGACGTAGCTAGTGTCAATGTCGGACGTAAAAGTTGGTCTACTGTGATTCTTTGCATGGACCCTCCCGTGGGGCCGGTTTTGAAAGGCAGGAGATGGACGTGCCCCCACGTAGCCGGTGTGTTGTCTCCGCGAGTGTGTGGAGCATGGGCTGGGGCCAGTAACAGGCACTCACTGACCCTCCACGTGTGGACAGGTCACCTGGATGGCCACAGGGCCACGTCCTACAAATGCTTCTCTTCTCTTTACAGTAAACAGTGGAAAGCGTTAGCATATGGTCGCATACTGTCTTCATCAGCTTCCCTGCAGACACCTTGCTTTGTTTTCAGCCATTTGGCTGCTGGAATTTTCTCTGGAGTGGGGGGCAGGCGGTGACCCCACGGGTCCCCGGCGTTATTTGCATGCGTGCTGAGTGGGCCACTCCCGGTCACAGAGGCTTGGTGCCCAGATCCCAAAGACAAAGGCGTGGCTTCTATTCTCTGAGAGAGGCCAGGCCCACCGCGGCCCACGCGCAGAAGCTTCCTGGGGAGAGCAAAGACAACTTTCCTGGGACGGGGAGGACTGGCAGTTTAACCTCTGGCTGTAGGGGAGAAAGCCAGCCCGGGGGGCGTGCTGGGAGGGGCCGAGGGGGAGGAATCAGAGGACAGACGCCCAGGCCTGGGCACGTGGTTGTCAAACCAGGGCCAGCAGGTGGCCGTCCGCCATCCAGCCCGGCGTTCTCATGGCCCATGTGCACTCCAGAGGGGCCTTTCGACTTAATGCTCAGAAACGTAGCTGTTCAGCTTCTTTATCTGAAGACCGAATCCTGCAGACCATAGCATAATGCAGGAAACAGTGGAAGTGTAATATTGGGGCAAGGGCATTCTCCCTAAATTAAGAAGCCTCACTACAGGTTTCTGCCAAGTTCTGACTATTTATTTTCTTGCTCTACAAGGACACGAGTCTGTCCACCCCCTTCTCTTGATTATTCTCCCCAAATCCCTTATTTCACACGTATCCTCACAGACATGGAAAGGGTGGGTAGTGCATGGCGCTGGTCCATGTGAAGACTCCCTTGCATCTGGTCTGTGGCGTTTTGGTACCTGTTGTGTTCAAAGACGAATCTTTGGGTGGTCACAGTTGTTATCCAACTCCAGGGAGGAGCTGGTTGCAACAGCAGTGTCAAAAGCACCTGGTGACAGCTGTGCCCCAGTATTATTATCAACGCTGGAAATTTGGTTCCAATCCGGTTAGAACTATGGAAGTTCAGGTGTTCATCATTGCGTCGATTGCCCTCCTGGCCCTACCAGTCTGGACTATTTGCTTCCCCTTCTGTCAATCAGGAGTTGACTGGGATAACAGGGAGGTCTTAGGCCTCTGGGCCCCGTGTGTGGCTATCCTAAAGTATGTGACTTACTCCTGAAAATAGCCGTGTGCGAATATGGCCGCACAGCTGCTTGTGTCGTGTTCCGTGGGGCACATGCTAAAGCTCGTTCTGCCACGGTGTCGTCTCTGAACGAGGTTAGTGTTTCTTCTGCTGCTTGGTAACAATAGATACTTTTCCCTGCAGTCACCGAGTTTCACTTTTGCCCCATCGAAAAATGAAAAAGAGATAGGGGGTGTGAGACAAAGACAGTGTGTGGGCTAGGGAGAGTTCACCAGGTATGGACAGTCACCAGGTAAGGGATGGCCACCAGGAAAGGGATGGTCATCAGGAGAGGGATGGTCACCAGGTAAGGGATGGCCACCAGGAAAGGGATGATCAGCAGGTGAGGGATGATCACCAGGTAAGGGATGGTCACCAGGTGAGGGAGAGGAGAGAAGGATGGAAAGCAGACGTTGAGAGGGAGTTGAGGGAAAGAGAAAGGAGGTGAAACATGGGCCATGGACAAGTTAGGGAGGAATGCGGCAGACTGTCGTGCAGTGACTGGGATTTGAACTGATATATAGTTGAGGACCATAAATAGAAACGTTTGCTAGGAAGTACTCCTTAAGACAAAAGTACAGAGGACGGCATCCTAAAACAAGTCTCCAGACCCAAGAAGTTCCTGGGTGAGGGAGGCAGATTTATAGGAAGAGAAAGAAGGAATAATAACCTGTCATTTGGGCTAATGCAAAATCGTCATTGTCATTCACCACGGCCACATTTCCACGTCTATATCTCAGTGTTTTTTCTCTCTTGCCCTAAAATAATGACCAGTAATGGTGTTTAGTAGTGATCCAAGGCTTTCTAGATGTTAGGCATGGCTGTAAGCAGCGTACATACCTGTGTATGTGATCTCCACTCATCCTACCGACATCCCACGAGGCGGGTACTGTGACTGTCACCGCTTCCCCAAGGAGAAGGCTGAGGCACGGAGTTTTAACTGTCTTGAGAAGGGGACACATAGCTGGTGAGGCACAGAGCATGACATGTCTACGTGAAGTCCGACTTCAGAATTTAGCCACGTTGCCTCTTAACTGCCAGCCTGTGCTGCTTTAAAAACCCACCAAAGGCGTAATTACATGCTGCTCACATTTGGGATGGCGCCCCCAGCTCCTCCAGCGTTTTACTTCCTCTGTGCCTTTTGTGGGATCCCCTAAACAGGAACCCGTTGCTCATGTACTTAGATGAGAACCTGCCGTGAAAAATCAGGGTGTTTTTGGTCTATATCTCGTGGATTGCAAATTCATTTTTTCCCCTTCCACTTTGTCTTTTTTTCTCCCCTAAAAGAGGTTTTCCGTTAATTATTTTTCTTAATGTGTAATTCTGTGTCTTGTTCCAAATGATAGAATTGTCTTTCCGATTCCTTTATTCATCGGCTTTAACCCGTTGGCTGTCCGGTCTGGTCATTAGTTCTTCCAAGTGGTGACGTAAACGCTCCAGAAGTTACCAGAATAAAGCGGCATCCGCTCGTCTACAAACCCGGGTGGTGGCTGATACCCTCTGAGATTTCGGTTCTGCGCGGAGCTACCCTGTGACAACAGCACATCCGTGAGCTCCGGAGCTGCCTCTCGCAGCGCGACACTGCATTCTGTTGTGACACTCACTGTATTTTCTTCTGAATTTAACACCAGGCATCCCACAAAGGTCCAGTTTCTACAGTGTGTATGTGTATACCAATTAGGATGAAACAGCCTGTATCTGACTTGCTTAAAAAAAAAAGTTCAAGGAAACTGGATTGTTAATACCTGTCCGCTTTCATGTTATTTAAAGTGTTACTTTGGAATCAACAAAATTAGGAGGGATTGTCCTGCATTTAGTGTGGCACACTTAAATGAACTTCCCCGAACAAGAGCCGTCTTGACTCTAAAAGCTACCACACAGATACAAAACTTCCGAGTGTGGGGTTACTTCAAACGTATGGTCAGCTTTAAAGAATTTCTCCTTTTCTAATAGAAATTCTTATACCATAATACAGAGGTTAAAAAATACGGGTCCCGACACACCTTATTTGACTCACACAGTATTTATGAAATGCTCTATTATTTTTTCCACTTTAAAAATTACATTTTTTTTTTCCATGGAAGTTCTGGCTTCTCTTGAGAAACTAAGAGTGTCTGTCAGCTCCGGTCCCACGGTCCACAGGCCACAGCTGAAGGAGGACGGGACGGGGGACGGATGGCCACCTCCTGGGAAGGGCGCCGGCGGTCTTTTTCAGCCTGTCTCTGTTCTTCCTCCTGCTGCGGCTCTCCTCCTTTACGTTACCTGCGTCTCTCCTGTCCCACTGAGCCTTGAAATGCATTGTCCCCTTTTTATGTGTAAAGAGGGAATGTGTTTGTGTAATGGAGAAATAGAACTTGACTTTTTTCCTCCGACTTTTAATAAAAACTTTATTTATTTTTCAGCTTTATGCCACCTTGAAACATCATTTGGCACTGATATTTCATTCATTACTTGACCTTCCAGTCAGAACTAATCAGACTTTTGTTAGTGTAGCCTGGCTACTTGTCAAAATTAGCAAATTAAAATAAGCAAATTCATGAAATTTACTGGAAGAAAGATATGACAGGGAAGAATTTTAGATGCATTATGTATGCTCGGTGAGTGGAGAGAGTGAAAAGCTGGAAAAGCTAGAAAAGCTATCGTGTTTGCAGTATACACCCAGACGATAAAGCATGATCTCCGCCTTTAGGAATTTCATTCAAGTGAACAGACACAAACGAGATGGTAAAGCAGCAGCGTGACTCTGTCCCAGGAAAGGGCTCAGATGGGACAAGTGGCCTGCAGGCGGGCAGTCTGTGTGCGGTGTCCTGGAGAGGCCTCCTAGCCGGGTCCGAGGAAGCGTAGAACCTGGGACGACGGAGAAAGGGGCGTAGCTCACTTTGGAGCTTGAGTAAGTGCTTGGAATTGGGAACCAGCTTTAGTTCCGTGAAAGGCAGGAGGCTTGGAATGAGTATTGGAAGGTGGTGGGAAATGCATTGAAATAGGTAGCGGGTAGCCAGGTTCGAAGCGCAGGATTTTGTTACACGGACTGGTCTTGATATATGGAGTTATTTATTGTGTGAAAATGAGAATGTTCTACTTGAGGCATAAAACACCTGCGTGGCTGGAAGAGTTGGGGTTTGTGAGTGTGAACGGTGAGAAGCCACGGCACGTTTTCCTAGGAAGCCAGGCAGGATGAGGGTGCTCCAATAAGAAGATTATTGCGGGGGCAGGGGACTAGGTGGGTAATATGGCTTTAGCACAGGGTGAGCAGGGGAGGGGAGGAATGGAAGGGAGCGACACCTCAAAGCGAGAGCTGGCGTGATTGGGAAGTTGATTAGACATGGAGGCTGAGTCTGCAGTTTTCAATGAGCTGGGGTCCTGGGTCCCGCTCACACCACGAGATGCACAGGGTCTAGTTTCAGACACTACTTTAAGGTGTTGGTGGGATGAAGTCATTGGAAAATTGGGCATGAGGTACAGAGTTTTGCTTTATCGATTTTTTTTTTTTTTGAGCAACTCTCTTAGAAGCCCATGTTTTTATATGTGGCATTATAGGATATATTCTAATTTTGAGCCCGGTGTTTGAAACAATATTTCAAACTCGAAAAATGCCAAAAGTTTTAAAAGGTTTGAGGAAAACATTTCTGTTCAGAAAGAGTGAGGCAGTGATTCTCAGCCCAAGCTGCACATCAGAATCACCCAGGAGCTGCAAAAACTCGGACATCTCGCGTAGTCTAGGGTGTGGCCAGGGAGCCGCCCTGCTCGGTTGTTGCTGTGGGTGGCCCTTAGGTCATTGCAATGATCTGGAAAGACTTGAGAACCCCTGCATTTACATAGAGGAAATAATTTGTGATGAATAGGCAAGAGTTTCAGTAACAGTTTTTGAAGTTCTTTTTTTTTTTTTTTTTTAATTATCTGTGGGGCTTATCCATTTCCCCCCAGCTTTTCAACAAGAGAGAAAACACTTAAATTCTCTTACGAGAGATTTAGTTGGAGGTTGGGAAGAACTTTCTACCATTGACTGGACACTTCAGGATGGAAGCCAGGAGATTTGGGGCAGTCCCTGCGTACGCAACTGCAGGGTATGAAGGGACAGACCCGTTTCAGCGGAGCCTGGAGGAGCGTGACGTCCGGGGAGAGGACAGAAGGAGTCTCGAGACCCCTCCAGCCAGTGGTTGTTCCACCTCCAAAGAACAGCCACATCCCCTATACGCTTTATCTGTCACCTCAATGATAAGCGGCGCCATGAAACTGTGTTTGCTCCTGCAGTCTGTTTAGAAGCCAGCCCAGCGGGCCCCACAACTCGATCACTAGTTTCTATTTTCAGAGGCACAGCCAAGTCTTTTTAAATGCATGCCCAGTAGCTTGATAATTGTACGTGTTAAGGAAAAAGGGTGAAAATTAGTCTAAGACTTAATGATGTGCAAGCAAGTTCAGACTAATAGCTTTCTGCCCCTTCCAGGAAATGTTTCTTGTTGTCCATATTCCTGTTCTGTTTGCCACTCATAGCACTGACCTCAGAGGTTAGCGATGGGTACTCATTACATTAGTTCAAGGCAATGCTGGACGCCATGATTGAAGACTTTAGACATAAACAACGTCATTCAGTTAGAAACAGAATGAAATGTCTGTTCACGTCTTTACGTCTTTCACCATCTATCAAGGAAGACTTCAACGTTTGTCTCTCATCACCAAGAACTGAAATGTCGTGTCTGGGTGATGCCCGTTTTGCTTATTACGGCACTGTTTTATGAACAGGCTTCTTAATTTTTACTGTGACCATTTCGAAGGGATTACCCAGAAGTCCTTAGCGCGTTGCTCTTTCTACTCCAATGTCGGCAGCTCCCTACCGCCAGCTCGAGTGCCTTCCAGATCTCTCTCCTTTGTCGAAGTCGAGGTTCTTTTACCATTTCTGTGGATCCCTCACAGAGATACTAAGTGAGGTAAGGAGGTGGGTAAGGAGTGCTTCCCATTATCTCTGTCAAAGGAGTCTGCAGAATCAGAGCTCACTTGGTTTTTTAGCAAACTCTGTCCTTTCCTTCCCTGATTACCCCGGTGGCACCACGAGCCAGGGGTCAGGGTGCGCACACACTGTGTCTTCTGTCGGGAGAGTTTCGGTCCTGTTGCATTCTGACTCAGGAAGGTGGGCCATCTAAGAAGTTTTATTTCGTCTGCTTCCTTCCCTTGTATTTACCCACATATTGTCCCTGTATGTCTGAATCCCAATAATAGATAACATCTAGGCTCTTTTTTCAGGAGGTTCATTTTTTTTTTTTAAAGATTTTATTTATTTATTTTAGAGGGGAAGGGAGGGAGATAGAGAGGGAGAGAAACAGCAATGTATGGTTGCCTCTCACATGGCCCTCACTGGGGACCTGGCCCGCAACCCAGGCATGTGCTCTGACGGGGAATCGAACCGGGACCCTCTGGTTCCCAGCCCGCGTTCAATCCACTGAGCTACACCAGCCAGGGCTCAGGAGGTTCATTTTATATGTTATTTGAATAGTTGCAGTAGCTTTATCACTGGCTTCATTATGTTGTTGTGTTTCAGTTTACTCAACACAGCAGTCAAGTGACGCTGCTACCGTACGCCAGAGCATGCCACTTCCCTGCTGGGACGCTCCCGTGGCCATCCTGTCCAGAGGGCGGCTAAGTTCCTTTTTATGACCTACAAGTCTCTGCCCTCATCTTGCCCTCTTCTTTTTATTTAACACCATGTTTCGGAGTCTTTTTTCCTTATGAACAAATATAATGTTTGCAAGGCTTTATTCTTTTTCAAGGCCGTATAGTATTTCATATAGTAATAATAATACTGATGTTATTACCGTGTCCATACTAATGGGTATAGAGATTATTTCCAGGGCTTTGTTAGTTTCAAACAAGGCTTCAGTAAATATTGTTGCATACACACCTATATCTGGGTATGTGAAATATTTTTGTGTATTTCACATTTTCTTTGGGGGAAATTTTTTTTCTGATTCTATAATCTGTAGGTTTCTTTAGCCAAAGTCTGTTTTTGGTAAATCTCTCAAAGTTTTGTCTTTCTAAAAATTTCTTTGTGTTGCCCACTTTCCTGTTTATACAGTTCTCAAAAGGCAAACATACTTTTTTCAAAAGTTTCAAGTATATTATTCGCTGTCTTCTAGATTCCATTGTTGCTGTTGAGACAGAAATAGCAAGAAATAGCAAGAAATCTGTTGTCAATGTGCCATAGATATATATATAAATATATATGTATATATAATGTGATGATACATATTTATCTTCCTCTATGATGCTTTTTAAAGATATCTATGTCTTATTGTATGCTGTAATTTCATTATAATGCATCTAGATGTGTCTTTGTTGAGATTGTGCTTGAGGATAGTTTCTAATTCTGATGATTCATGTTTTTCACTGCTTTTGGAAAATTTAATTATTTCTTCTAGTATTATCTCCATTCTTCCCTTGTTTTATACATTTCACTCTCTTAGGTCTAATCTTTTAGAACTATAAATAGACTTTTATATATCTATATATAATCATTCTAATTTCCATTTTTCTTAACCTCCATTATATTTCTCTCTTTTGTGTTTTTCCATGCCTGATTATGTTCGGTATCTTTTCTGTCTGATTGAGTTCACTATCTCACTCTTCAGTTGTATATAATCTACTGTTCATTCATCTCCTGGGCTTTGAATTTCATAGATTATATATTTACTTCTTGAAGTTCTAGTTATTTTCACAGTTTGTCTTTAAAAGATGAATCTCATTGTTTATGTTTTGAGTCCTTTATTCTCTAACCATTTTAAATATTCTTATTGTATATACTGTTTTAGATCATTTTACTATCTTCAGCCTTTGAGGGGAGGGGCTGTAGTTCTGTTGTCTGTTGGTGGCAGCTGATGGGTTCCACACGGTCATTTTGAACGGCGAACTCACTGAGAAGGCCTGGGTGTGCTCCTCCTTCTCGAGGGCAGATGCACTTGCCTCTGTCACTCACGTGCCAGGGGCGTCTTCCCTCTGACATCACAGAGTCCCTTCCAAGGCTCTGCGGGAACAAGGAGCATACCTCAGTCACAGCAAGTCTCTCAGTGAGTTTATTTGAGCTTTAAACTACATTTCTACATTTAATTTTATTGTAACTTGGAAGTATTCTGCACAAAACAAGATGCAGGGTTTAATTCGGTCCTTTAATATTTTGTTTTTTAGTTGTATTTTTTAATTTTAAAATCAGTTTTTAGATGTTCTAGGAGGTATTCTTGACATAACTCATACCTATTCTCATTTTGGTAGGTATGAGTCATTTTTATAGTTAGTTCAGTTTATTCTTCAACTTTGGCTTATTTCAAAACAGTTGAGACTCTCATATCCAAGAGACAGGAATCTGTTCTGCTTCCAACTACATATCAGACAAGAAAAGCTTTGACCCAGTCACGCTCCAGTTTACCATTGTTTCTTAGTACAAAAAGAAAATTACTTTAAATTTTATAAAGTAAAACTTTTATGAGGTTCATAATTTTACATTTCTGAGGTTTCAAGTTAATGCCATATTTCTTAAAATGTGTTTTAGTTCAAAGAGTTAAGTATAATGAATACTGTGAATGTAAATACTCCTATTTATTTAATCACATTCTTGGAGACAGAAGATGTACAAATAACAGTCTCTCACGCTGGTCTGAGACTGACTTAAAGCATGGTCTCTTGACTGTTCTCCTTTGCAAGGGAACCGTAATAAAAGCTATTGCTTTAGGATATGATGAGCAGCTCCGTGGACCAAAAGGAATTTCAGATTTCATATAAAAACCGTCTTTCTATAAACAACCCATGAACTTTTTCTTCCCTGTGTGCTCGTGTAAACTTTTTTGTTGGCTTTTAACGATTGGTATCTGAAAAACGTCAAAACATTGGTTCTTAGTTGTAAGTTTCTTGTCATAGATTAATCAAGATCGAACATCTGTGGTACGGCGTTGCTTTCCGTTTTTTTTTTTTTTTCTTGTTGGTTAAAAAAAAAAAATCTCTCATAAAGGGCCCTTGGGACAGATGGCCCCTCTGTGTTGATGGTTCGATTACCACGATCACCCACAGCTTCAGAGGAGTGCGAAGAAAAGAAATTGCTTTCTTTGTCAAGGTGTTTTCTGTTCAATTCTCACCCATTAGCCCTGTTTGGTTAAGTTTGGGATTACTCTATATGTTTGGAATTACTCTATCAGGTGATTGATGAAGGTTTTCATTATATTATAATAGGTCTTGTTTAAAAGGAATGGACGCAGCAAAATGATATCTCTAACCTGCTACCAGTTATATTTTCAAGTTCTTTGCAGTTCCGTTTTCATTGCCTCGGCTAGAATTCACTTACATCTGAGCAAAAAGAGCGTCATTGTTTTGAGTGGGGATGTTAATTTTAGATAATTCTGGGAAGAATCATTTAGAAAGGCCAGACGTATCCATTGAATTGCTTTTGTGGTTTGAGTTTCAAAAACACCAAAACAGTTTGACAGCGGGAGTTGTTTGATTATCCAAATGATTCTCCCAGGGACGGTAATCACAGTGGGATCATTTTTTTATTGTTAATCTATTACAGTTGTCCCCCATTGCCCCCTCTGCCCTCCTCCACCCCGCCCACCCCCTGCTCCCACCGTCAATCCCCACACTGTTGTCCATGTCCGTGGGTCATTCATACATGTTCTTTGTCTAGTCCCTTCCCCTTCTTTCCACCAATATCCCCCTCCCCTGCTTGTACACATTTTTAAGAGTTGAAACAAACGGACGAATTTCCCAAATTGCCTGCTTTTTGTCCTAAATATTTATGTACATTATGTACAGCAGTAAGTAGAAGCATGACCTCTGCCATTTTTTTTTTGCAGCTGGTTATAAAATAAAACATCTTAAAATAATGATTTCACTTCATTAAGGTTTTTGCATATGTAAGTCAAACTCCAAAAACAATTATTGTAGGTCTAGAGCGAGAGAGCATTGATTTGAATCTGTTAGTAATTGATATCCTTTTGTAGGCTTCCTCACAAAAAAATTTCTGAGCGTTGTTCAGAGCAAGTCTACATGTAGGGTTGACGGCATTATTTACAAAAATTTGAATATTTGGTTAGCTGAAAATATCTTCCTGTGGATAACAAGGAAATTTTCTACACTTGTGAACATACCTAGTACTGTGTGCTCAACGGAACAATCAAATCGGAGCTCAGCAAGGCAGCGCGCGTGCAGTTCATGCGCAGTTCACGTGCTTTCTGTGCAGCCGCGTGTTTCGGGAAGGCTGTCTGTGAGAGACGGCACCCGCGGGTCCAGTCCTGGCTTCAGCGGTTAGCCGCTGCAGACGTGGGGCACGTCATAGCCTCCTGAGTATGAGAGTGGGGAGAGAGTCTTTAAGGTCCTTTCTTGTTCAAAATCCCTGTGATTCTATCCATACACAGTGAGCCTTTTTTTTTTTTTCAATTCCAAAGGAGAGAATAAAAGAAAACAGGCCTTAACTTATTTTTTGCATTCACAGCCATCTTTCTGTTGTTTAAACTGGAACTCGTTGCTTAAATTCTGTGAAAAAGCAGTGTAGGAAGGCACAAAAAACAGAACTAGAATTATAGTCGTGACACTAATGATTAGCACAGAAATGGTTTTTAAAACGTTTTGGTGACATTTCTCTTGCCAGAGGTCCGTCCCACTGTGACTATCCTGGATGATGTGTCTTCCTAGCCTTCTGAAGATACGCCTTTTTGCTAAATAAAATGTGTATGTAATAAAGACAATTCTGAATTATTCATTGTCATATTTTAAAGAGTATGTTTTTAGTCACCCAATATGAAGTCCTTTAACACATGACACGTAATGGTCACTGTTGTGAGACACACGGTCTCTCCTAGTTCTCCAAGTGTGGCCCTTAGGTCACTCGCATCAGTGGCACTTGGGACCTTGTTTAAAAAAGCAGTTTCTCAGACCCACCTTTGACCTCTTGATTTGGAAGGCCTGTGAGGGGGACCCAGAGGTGTGTGATTGAACAGGATCTCAAGGAAATTTTGTTCCAAGCTGAAGTTTGAGAACTGCCGAAGTAGGCCTTTAAGAAGATGCTAAAATTCTGTACCATTATCTGTATGTTGACTTTAAAGTAATTTGTATAAACACTTGACTATGTTTTATTAAATTATGCAGAGTCCGAATGTAACAGTTTTTAGCAGTGAATTTGTTTCGCTTTTGTGGCAGCTAGCCGTGGTGAAGGTGATGATGTCACATAGTCTCTGATGGTGTCTTTGGGGTGGATCAGTGGAGAGAAGGTTCTCTTGTTGGAACGAGTGGCACCTTTCACCGACACCGTCAGTCTGGGTTGGTGGGCTGTGTGCCCAGGGAACGTGGCAGGGGGTGGGGCTTCGGGTGTCTGGCTTCACCTAGGCCCTCTGTGGCCCTCAATGAGAGAACGAGTTTTTCCCTAAATCCTTCCCTTTCGGTCAGACTGGATATAGAACTACAATAACTCATACATTTGCAAACTACTCTGGCAACTGTAGTAACATGATTCTGTGCATGTGATATCAGCAAGAGGGCAGCGTAGGAGACCCCACCCCCACGCAGATCAACGGTTAAACGGATACCCGTGAACGAAAGCGGCCTGGGAGAGCGACGGAGCCCCCTGACGAAACTCCAGCAGCGTGGTGGAACCGGAGGGGAAGACCAGCTTCGTTTGGCATGCCCCATCCTGACGCCCAAGCCAGCGTCACTCAGTGCCACGAGGGAACTCCCCCACTAGAAGGAGTTCCCCCTTCAGGGAAAGAGGATCGGGATGAGTGACAGCCTCCCCGGTCCTTTGGGGCACCACACAAAGGTTCTGCTTCGGCGCCACCCCGCCCAGAGACTGGCAGAGGACGTGGCAGTGCCAGCTGAGAGCGCACTGCTGGCATCGTCACTGCTGCTGCTTGCCCTGGTCTTACACGCTTGCACCCAAAGGCGCCACTGAAGACCCTCTCAGCCCTTGCCGCCTCCGGGGATCCCCCGCAGCACTTGCAAAGGACCACACAGTTGTAGATGCTGTGGACCCCAATGACATGAGCTCAGTGACGTGAGCTGACAAGCCACCACACTGCCCCGGACCTGGTGCCACCCATGCCCCAGCGCTCAGTGCGCTGCACACTCTCATATTGCCCCACCTGCAGGGGGCAGTCTTCCCTTACGGAGGTCAGTCTGTAAATTCTGGAAGAAACGACTGCTCGTTCAAACGTGCAGACACCTAGTTAGGGCCACCTGGCTCATGAGAAATCGGGGCACGTGACTCTGAACACAGTGCAGGCAACCTCCAGTGACGGGTCCCAAAGAAAGGGAGCCCAGGAAATGCCTGAGAGGGAAGAAGTTCAAGACAATCATTCTAATGATGCTTTGAGCACGACAAGAGAGCATGAATAAGCAATTTAAATATATTAGGGAAACAATATAAGAACAACATGAGAAGAGCAAGAAAGAGACAGAAAACAAAAATGAACCAGGCGGAAATGTTGGAGCTGTAGAATGCAGTGATTGAGCTGGAGAATTCAGTAGAGAGCTTCATTAGTAGTAGGCCATGCAGAAGCCAGAACCTGTGAGCTTGGCTTCAGATCACTTGAAAACAGTGAAAACATGACAAGAAATGATGGAAGCCTACAGGTCTTATGAGACACCATTAAGACAAACATTCTATATGACATTGGAGTCACAGAGGGAGAAGGGGGTTGAAATCTTATTTAAAGAAGTAATTTCTAAGAGCTTTCTAAGCCTGGAAAGAGATTTGGACATCCAGTTCATGAAGTTAATAGGTAACCCCAAAATTTCAATCCAAAATGACCTTCTTTAAGACCCATTATAATAAAACGGTCTAAAATTAAAGACAGAGCCCTGGCTGGTGTGGCTCAGTGGACTGAGTGCTGGCCTGTGAACCAAAGGGTCACTGGTTTGATTCCCAGTCAGGGCACATGCCTGGGTTGTGGGCCAGGTCCCCAGTAGGGGGCGCTTGAGAGGCAACCACACATTAACGTTTCTCTCCCTCTCTGTCTCCCTCCCTTCCCCTCTCTCTAAAAATAAATTTTTTAAAAATCTTTAAAAAAATTAAAGACAGAGAATTTTAAAAACATCAAGAAAAAAAAATCTTTTCTGCAAAGACTGCCAGCAGATTTCCCAGAAGAGACCTTGCAGGCCAGGAGAGAAAGGGATTATACATTCGAAGCGCTGAAAGAAAGAGACCGCCAACCAAGAATACTTGACCCAGTAAAGTCGTCCTTCAGAAATAATGGTGCCATAAGGGCTTCGCCAGGCCAGTGAAGGCTGAGGTGGTTCATGACCACGAGACCTCCCCTACAGGAAGTGTTGAAATGATTTTTTCAAGCTGAAATGAGAGGTACTAACTGTGAAGACACATGAAAATAAGTGAACGATACTAACTGAAAAGAAACAGCACACTGGTGAAGTCAATTAATTATATAGTCAAGATGTGGAGACAACCTAAATGTCCCTAAATGGATAAATAAAGACAATGTGATTATATATATATATATAACATATAAAAATATTTTAGCCTTAAAAAAGGGTATCTTTCCATTTGCAACAACGTGGCTAGACCTTGAGGACGTTATTCTGAGTGAAATAAGTCAGACAAATAGGGTGTGGTCTCATTCATGTGGAATCAGAAATGTTGACCTCAAAGAAGCCCCTGGTGGCTGCCGGGGGGGGGGCGAGGGGGGGCAATGGAGAGATGTCGGTCAGAGGTCAGAGGGTGCACATTTTCAGTTATAAGACAAGTAAGTCCCAGGAACCCAGTGGACAGCGTGGCGGCTCGTTAGCAGTATCTCATGTCTTCTCAAAAGCTGCTGTGGAAGCAGGGCCTCGATGTTCTCACTATAACAACAAAACAAAAATAACACACTAGTAACTACCTGAGGGTAAAGGGTATGCTAATTAACCTTATCGTGGTAGACATTTTACAATAGATACATTTATGAAATCATCACATTGCCCACTTTAAGCTTACACCGTGTTGTTTGTCAACTGTATCTCAATGAAGCTGGAAAAAATATAATTTAAACTGCAGTTGTCTAATTCCTTGCTCTTCAATCTTTTCCCCATAATAGCCTATGTAGAAAATTATATTTATGAGTATATGGTAAACTTGGGTAAACAAAGGAGACTCCCGTCTTCCCGATCTTCATAGAGAGAGGGAAGGAAGGATTGGGAGACCGAGAGAGAGGAGGAGGGAAATTCATTGCCTCCTTTTCAATTCCCGTCTCTGATCACAGACCGAAAGTGTCTTTATTCATTGACAAGACCAGAACTTGAGCTGCCTAATTTCATAATTACAAACGCTCCATTTCTTTATCTTGCCTTATTTCTCAGTCCTGCAGTCTTCAGATACATGCAGTCCATTTTCTACTGAAAACATAGTTTTAAAATGCAGTAGCTTGTTCGGTGTAACACTTAGTACTAAGGGGTTTAACGGGGGAAAAAAACCACTTCCCTTTTCACCAGCTTCAGATCAGCAAATCATATCTATAACCGCTTTTCTGTTCAAATTCTCTTTCCGTCACACATGACTGACAGAAACCTCAAACCCTGACTAAACCTACCAGTGTTTTCTTGCACCCAGGTCGATGATGGGGAAATACCACAATATGGCCATTCAATCCGAGGCTGGAGAGCCACCTAACTGAACACTCAGCAGTGCCTGAAACAGTCATCTCCTACTCTTGAGCTTCCGAGAACCCCTCTGAGCAGAGAGCCTTACTCCTACTATGCAGAAAATAATTAGCAATTTTTACTCTAAACATTTACCTTTGCACCACTAACTCTAAAACCTTGGATGCATAGCTTCTCTCCTCGTTTCTTTGTGTTGTAGCAGTGGGAAACACTCTCCAGCTTCCGTCTGAGGCTCATCATGATCAGGACCCAACTCTTCACGCCTCCTCTGGGAGAGCCTGCCCCTTCTTGTCTGGCTCTGCTGGCCCGGCGATTTTCATTGTCCTTTATTTTTTATTCTTATTTTTTTAAGATTTTATTTATTTTCAGAGAGAAGAGAAGGGAGGGAGAAACAGCAATGTATGGTTGCCTCTCACGTGGCCCTCCCTGGACACCTGGCCCGCAACCCAGGCGTGTGCCCTGACTGGTAATCGAACCGGCGACCCTCTGGTTCCCAGCCCGCGCTCAATCCATTGAACTACCCCAGCCAGGGCTTTATTGTCCTTTAAACATGTTCCAGTCCGCAGCCTTCTGCGAGAAAGAAGGAACACACACATCTAGCTTTATCTCTCTCCTTCCACCTTGGTGCTCTTGGCCCTGCAGGCTTTCTTAAGTAAGTTGCCTGCACACACTCTGCCTCTCTTTGTCCCCTCACTCCTTAATCTTCTTCAGTCTGCCCTCTGCTTTTATGCTTTACATGCAGATACCTGTTTTGGCCAGAGCCTTGCTTAATGTTTTGCCCCGTGTGTTTGAGAATTTTTCAGACACACTCTCTTCCCCTGACTTTCACAACACACACTCTGGCTGTATTTTTATGCATTTCCAGTTGACTTCTCTCCTTTGGTTGGTGTGGACTTCTGCTTGAGCGGTTTTCCCCATGATGCCTCAGGTACATTTCAGGCTCTGTAGTCTGGCCTCTGCCTCTCCAGGTTTATTCCTTGACATTTCTTCTCCTACTCTATGTTCTAGATATATTGTTTTTTTCCCCCAGTTGCTAAAATATTTGAAAAACTTTGTTTTTGCACTTCAGTACTAAGATAGGAGGAGCCTGCTCATGGTAAAAGTGTTGATCAGTAATTATTGAGTTCCGGAATTAAAGACTTGAAGTGATGCACTCTTAGAATATATTTTTAAGGAGCAGCATGGAATTGTGGGAATAATGGTCCAGAGGTGATTTTCCAAGGCTGAGCTACACAGAGTGATGTCTTCGATTTGCTGAGTCCTTTCCCTTGGAGTAGACTTCAAATCCTGTTGTATTGCTTGTGCTCGTAACTTACATTGCCTTAGGCTTTCAAGGGCTCTTTCAGAGATTATATTATCCACTGTACACTACCCTTTCAAAGCACATTTACAGTGCTCAGAAGGTTATTGTTGGCAGAATGAAAAAATAAGTATTTGTGCAAAATATTTATTAATGCTAATTACTAGGACTTCTTTTATTATACTAAAGTAGAAGAGACATGTTGTGAAAAATAATGAAAATGAAAATCCAGTGGGAATATTTATAAAACATTGATTTTTTTACATATGAGTAACTAGACATAATATATTACAAAAATTTCTCTGAAATGCCCTGAAAATATCAATTATATTCTAAATAAGCTTGTTACCTTATACCTACCAACTTATCTGTTATTTTGAAAAATGCTTTATAGAGTTGCAAATGTGGCATTTTGAATATGAACTTCGATATAAAGCAAACATTATTACAGTGTTAGGATTTTAAATGGAAATTTAAGGTCATATATTTGGTCCAGTCTTTGAGGGCTATAATATATTTAATTACATATTTACCACATTTATGTTTTATTTTTCAAATTATAACCAATATGTTAATGCAGTTAAATCTGAAAAATTATATTTCATAATCCTAAAAATTTAAGTATACAAAAAAAATGTAGCTCAGTAAAATAATGATTTTTAATAATCTGACTTATTTAATTTCTTCTTATTCCAAAGGTCATTAAGTCTTAAAAGATAAGACTATTTAGTTTTGATTCTCATCTACTGTAAATGTTTAAAGAAAAACTTAAAATTTATTTAAAAAGTAGGTTTGACAATTTTAAGGGTATTTTAATGACTGTTTCTGTAAAAGGTTTTTTGTTTTTTGTTTTTTGCCTGTGTTTAATGCCATGTATCAATTATTTACAGATCCGGTGGTTTTGTGGAAATTCCCAGAGGACTTTGGAGACCAGGTTGGCATCATACACTTTCTAAAAAGCTTTGAAAACTGGAGTCTTATGGTTACTGCCTTGTTTCTGCCGCTGCTGCTACACAGCAGTTGCTCTAAGTGTTTTCTCTTGATCAGCTCGGAAAAGAAAAGCCACGTGTGAGAATACGCGTGGAAAGTCTTTTACAGCCCCTCGCTGCCTGGGTGATGAAGAAGCCCTGAGAATGCAGCTAAAAGGAGCTGAATATTTGGTGTTATCATCCTTTTACAATCGTTAAAACCTATCACTGGCATATATATTTGGGGGCATTTGAGGTTTTTCCCACCAGAAAGCACTGATGAGCCACGCGTTCTTGAACGCCTTCCTGTGGCTTCTCTCTCCTTAGAAGTAGGTGGGACGGCGGTAAACAAGCGGTTGGTTCTATCCTGGGACAGCGACAGTGGAGTCCTTGACCTCTGGAAACTGAACTGACAGTATTTCCTTATTTTAAAATAATTCCCATGTATAGCTTTATTTTCTTAAAAGAAAATGAGAGACTCCAGAATGAATTTATTCCATTGTATTTTGAAATATAGTCTTACATAGTTCCTTCAGTGTTTAGTATGGCCAAACTTAAAAATTTATATTATAGATTTAAAAATTGGTATTAGATTTATCATTTTGAAGTGAAGTATATGATATGTGGTTAAAAATACAAATTTAATTTCAAATAGAAGTTAGCACTGTTTATGGCAACGGTGAGCAGGTTCCTTTTAGTTGTCGGCAAAGAAACGGGTTAAAACAATCCTTGTCACTGTTAAAATTATGAAACTATAAAACTATAATCTTAACCATAAGTTAAACTCACAGGTAGAATTTTCATACTTACCATAATTCACAAAAGTGAAAGTTGATAAAAGGCTTTGTTTAAAGCGGTTCGTTCAGGAACCATTGTCCAAGCACATGCCTGAGGGGGGTGGAAGAGGATTTTCTTCACGTGAAATCAGCACGTAAGAGCAGGAAACTGCACCAAAATTTCAGGCACTGGGCACGCCGAGTATCACCCGGAGGTAGTGCAAGGCACGACTGTTATTTCATGTAAGATGGTATGCACTCTGAATTTTCAGCCCTTTAGAGAAAGAATAGATTTATAAATATCTCAAGTATATAAAAGAAGTCCCTGCAGTGAAGACATGGTTTGGACGTAGGACGCTTAATCGGGTTTGTCCCCAAGTCATGTGTATTTCGGTCAAGGCCCTACTGACTCAGTTTACCATTTTTAAATACTGTTCTCCTCTTGGTCTTCGGAACCCTCTCTTGCCCACTGACCCGAGAGCAAACCTCCTGTGCAGGTCTGTGTGTGTGGGGGTTCCAGCTCTTCCGCCGCCCCGACAATCCCTCGGGCCGAAGCCCCCGGGCCCTGGTTCGCAGAAGGGGCACAGTGCACTTGCTGAGTTCACCGCAGCGGATTTCCCAGGGAGACCCACTCTGCTGTTCCTCTTCGTGACCCATAAACTGGTGGTCGGAACTTTTTAGTCGGGGCTGACTCGTTGCTTTGTTTTCCACATTTGTGAGCTCAGGGGATCGTTAAGAAGCCCTCGCATACTTAGGAAAATACTAAAGCAATTAACCCTGTCGTGGCGAGGAACGCTCCCCACCCCCCGGATTCCAGTTCCTAGCTGTTCTTACTGACCTTTCGAAGGTTAGCACAGAAGGAAGCTTTAGATTCCGCTGTGTCTAATGACTTGACTTTATGTCCGAAGAAACCAAACTTTATGTGGGAATCTGGCCAAGGGCCTCGAAGAATGCTTTCCTTGTGTCCTTCCCGGTGACTCTGCTGAGTGCAGCAGATGACACCGTGCCCTCTCTGTGTTTCTCACGCTGACGTCTTCCCGCTTCCCCAGAGCTGACTGTCTGCTGCTCCCCAGCCGGCCTTGTCACGGGACCGAGACTGCCTCGGTGATGATAGTTCTCGCAGGCCTGTTTCTTTAGCTCTTTCCACGGGCGGAGCACTGCACGCACAGTTCCGGTCATCTTCAGGTTCTCCCGGCACGGACAGGATCGTCCCACACTGTCCAGGAGCCCTGCCTGGGAAGGCAGGTTCGCGCATCTCAGAGGCAGGAGCCAGGAACGGCTGAGCTCCGTCGTGTCTGCCTGCAGTTAATCTACATCCTTCTCACTTATGTGAGCGCTTCAAACATTTATCATGATGGCATTTTTCTCCGTCTTTATCATTTGAAAGCTGTGTGTTACTTAATCCAAACAGATGACGTCAGTGCCCTCTGGTTTTGTCTGTCTGTAAGTTACTGCCCACAGCTCGGCCACAGTGGTCTAGGTGACCATGGAAGGGCCTCTCGGAGAGACTGCTGCTCCTGCTGCAGTCCCCGCCGTCCTTGGTTCCTCCCGACGTGCCGGCAGCTCTCCTCCGCACGCCCGCAGTTGCCCCTCTCTCCCACCCAGGAGCCCGTGAGTGCGGGGACCCCCAGAATCTCCCCTTTACAGAACTGCGGAGTGCCGACTCTGCGTGGCCGAAGTCACACAGCTAGGAAGGAGTGGAGCATCGGTCCGAGCCAGAGGCCGTGACTCGGGAGCCTGGGGCCCAAAGAAAGACCTACTCAAACTCAGACTCCCCGTTGACGCCGTCAGCGTAAAGCTGAACCTTCTCCACAGGATCAGGCCCCTTGTTGCAAGTTCTTTGTTTACACCTTTAGCCTCCTATTTCTCTGTCTGCCTTTTTTCTCCATGAAAATGTGGCCCGTGTCTCAGAGTGCGCACTCGGTCCCATTATATACCATTCATTTACATTCTCTCTTTGAACATACAGTCTCTCCGTCTGAAATGCTAATCTCCTGTGTGCCCTCGCCTCTGCCTGCCTTTCTGTCTTGGCCTAAAGGTCATTTCCTCCAAGAAGCCTTTTTTATGTCCGAGGTCTGGACTGAATGGACCCCCTGGGGGCTCCCCCCGCATTTTATGTTTCCCACATTACGGCATTTATTACATCTATCATCCCTTTACTTTCTGTTTACCTCGCTAGACTGACAGTCTCTGGGACTGGTATTAAGGAATCATTTTAAAAGAGGATAAAATTTTGACTCGAATACAAATATGTATAAGATTTTATTTTTGTTGAAGTTTTTTTTTTTTTTAAACTCATTAGTTGATGAGGATGCCAGTAAAATATCACCACCTGTCCGAAGGAGGGGTCAGAGTTCCACACGCTGTAGCTGCGTCAGAATGCTGTGATAAACGTACCAATAGAAGAAGTGGCTTCTCCGCATGGGGGTGCGGGAGGGGGGAACCCGTTGCCCCTCCCTCAGGCATGTCTGGGGCAGGTACACATGCTTTGCTACCATTGATCTGCAGCTTGGAGCCATGCAGCAGCTTCCAGGCAGTGAAAGGCACAGAGCTCTCGGAAGACTGTGCTGGACCGTGGCCTTTTCCCACGGAAGACAATCAGTCCTCTTTACTCCATTTCCGTCTTTCCCAGTCTTCCTTAGAGTCTTCTTCCTGCTCTTGCGCCTGTAATAATACCAAAGAAAGATTCTAGGTAACAGAAATGAGACATGTCCCATTAGCTTTGGCCTGCTTGTTTGCATGGGTGCAGCAAGAGGGTTGGTTTATCCTGTAACCTTCTGTCTCTAGAGCCATGCCGTGCGGAGCAGTTAGTATGTCTACAAAATAACATCTCTGTGGACGCTTCTGTAAGGAATTTCAGGTCGGACTTTTAAAAAGCCCCCGACGTTTCTTATCCTAAAGCTAGGAAACCGAGCCCAAGACACCCCCTTTCCCAGGCTTTGCGTGTGCTGCCTCTAACTTTGTAAACTCTCCCCTTCCCTCCCAAACTCCGCTGGGGTCCCCGGCCGACGAGGTCAGGGCCTCCGTGAGCACCCGTGGGTGGGGGTTCCCGGGAGTCCTCGTGGTTTCCTTAGGGGGGGCTGGTGTCCGTGCCTTCGGGGCGCCTTGCCGTGGCTTGTGAGACAAGGACCGTCCCAGGTGGGACGGGAAGTGAGGCCTTGGTTGGGTCATCAGTTCTTCCAGTTTCACCTTGGGCAAATGAGAGACGGTTTTTAAAAACTGGACTGATGCAAATATATTTTAATGGTTTTAAAGGGATGTGGTCAGAAAGAATGTATCAAGTCTTTCATGATTTCAAACTGAGGTCACTTGACAGCTGGACATTTAAAATTGTTCTTCTTGTATCAATCATAAAGATCTAAATTATTTGAAAATGATTTATTAAATCTTAATATTTTCAAAATGTTTAAACAAATTATGGATATGTATTTTTTAAAAGTTTTTTTTTGTTTTATTTTTTTGCTTGTTTGGACTTGATTCTGTCATTTTTAACTACCAGTTGATCCCTTCACACACAGAAAAAAATAGTTTAATTGTATCCTATACCAAATGTTGTTTTTCCAAGTGAAAAGAATTCAATTTCTTGAACCAATTTTTGAGATGTGGTGGTGAATTTTTCTTTCACTACCCCTATGACAGTATACATGATATAAAAACATATTTCTAAGACAAATTGATTTTTAATTTTTAATGAAATAAAATTTTGAGAAATGGTAGTATAAGAGAATGATAATCATATCATGACTGCATATTTTGATTCATATTCAAATATTTTTTCAGTGATCTGTCTTAATCACCCTAAAATACCCATTATTTCTTATCAATTTCTTTTAGACACTCAGAGTGGTGTCTTTGTTGTACATTTTTGTGTCTACAAATGAAGAATCAGAATAAAACATTATAATTGCAAGTATGCAGAAAGTGCTTAAGATTAAATCAACGATTATCATTATAATTATATTTTTCGCTCTATCCATCTTTCCGTATATAGACAAGATTTGTTTCTTTTATAGATGCAGTATTAGGAAGCTCAAGGCAAAATGTGATTACATTCTTATTTCATCTGCCTGCTGTCTTACATTTACTACTTTAAAATATAAAAATTTTATTGCAAGCAGGGATATTTGAAAAAACAGTGCTATTTTAGAAATTTTGCTTTTTTAGACGTTTTATTGGAAGACAGAAGCACACAGTCTAGCAAACTCCGGTTGAAAAGAATATTTTCACATACGTTTTAGATAATGGAATTGAAAGCCCCTAAAAAATTGACCTCATTTTTTTGGTGAAGGGTGAACAGGTTTTACTTTAACAGATCTTAGAGGTGAGATTTCTATTTATTTTTATGGCAGTGAAATTATAACTATGCAGATGATTCCCATCAATCTCGAAAGGTCTGACATTACTGAGTGACCCGTAGAAATGTTACAATAAATGATGCAGACTTAAAGAGATACATGTAGTTTCACAAAAATTTACTTTTTATTGAACTGTAAACATTTGACAAGTACATTTGGAATTTACTCCTATAAAGAGTTCTAAATCTTTGAGAGAAAAGAGTTGAAAAATAATCTTTCAAGGTGACAGGTTTATGACTGAGAAGCAATTTTTTGCAAGTCCAGAGAAAAAACATTAAATATCATATTGGCGCATTAAAGTATCTCTGCCAGTTCACAATGTTACATTTCAAAATATTTTTAATTTTTAGTTCAAAAAGAAGTTCAAATTAGTTAACTGTGAGACAAAGGATGGAAACAAGAAAAAGATTTTCAAGTGTTACTAGATGATAAAATCATAATCTTTAAAAAATTTGCATAAAGTCAATATTAAGTCACATGAAGTATGTTACTTTCAAATAATTTTGATTGTTATAACTGTATCCTGCTTTAAAAATGCCTTTTGAGGAAATTTCTTTCTTGGAATAGGTGTTGAGTGAGGCTTGGGGGTTACCAGAGTCAGTAATGACCCATAAATTGCCAGCTTACCTTTTACTTTGGTTTTTCCCATTCTCCCCCTTTCAGAGCATTATTAATGGGTCAGCTGTTTTAAAGTAATATTGCCGGGTTGTTTATTAATGCTTACAATTAAAGTTTGAAATGCAGTTGGGGAGAATATGTAGATAGGAAGGCACTGCACTATTACAGTGTTGAAGTTTAAAAAATATTCTCTACGAGCTGAGAATGTTGAACTTAATCAACATATGGTACCGGCGAGCCTCATCCCCACCCGCTCTTTTGTCATCTTGTGATTGTTGCCAGCTTAATGGCAGTTGTAAGCCATCGTCCTGGGTGTGGGGTTAGTCCACCCTGGGGAGGAGAGGAGGAAACAGCAGTGTGGATTATGGAAATATGGATTGATCTAAAAAGAGACCCCTTGTAAAAGGACGGGGCTCAAAGGAAGGCCAGGAAAACCGATGAAAAGATGATGGAATAGACGTGAAAGTGACCATGGGAAATCTGCCCTTTCATCTCCAGCTGCTGCGTTTGGAGAGGAGGAGCGCATTGGTGTGTTAAGGGAGAGCCCAAGGAGGCCAGATTAACAGCATTATTTATTAGATCGGTGTCCATTTTCACTGAGATAAAATATGTGCATTTGAACAGGCTTGGCATATGTGAGACTTTTTCAGTCTTAAAGCCATAATGTTAGGTATGATATACCATAGAAATATTTCAAGTAGGACATGAGACTTGATTAATTTTTAACCTTTAAATAGACGTAATTTAAAAATTAACTTCATGGTTGTTATGTATTAAGTATTTTAACGAATTGTGATGGTGAATAGTGTCTTTGAAATATGAATCATTTCTGTCACTTTATAACTTAGTTATTCAGTTCCGTGGTCACATGTTTATTCACGTGCATTTTTCTAGACAAGCGATAACAGTGTAGCTGCTCTTGGTAAGCCGACTGAGAGGTGACGTGCGTCTTTATCCTTGGCCTGTTTGACCAGAAGAAACAGCAGTGCAGTCCCTAGTGGTCACGTGCAGGATGTGGACATGGGTGCACGTGGATTTCATAGTTCCTGGTGTGCGTGTGTGCAGTGAAGAGAAGTCATTGCCTGATTCTGAAGTTCAGAAAAAGGTTGGGGAGGAGAGAGCAAGACTCACAAAACTGAGATCTTTGGGCGGAGGATTGCCATTGGAGTGGGGAGGATGTTTTCAATTTTGCACGTGCCGTGGTCCAGGTAGGGACGCCTTCTGGGCAGCAGGAAGCCTCTGACTAGCGTTCAGGAGAGGACAAGAGGTGGTTTCACACAGGAAGGAGAAGCTGGTGGGGGTTCTGAACCTGGCACCGGGCTGGAGAGCCAGACTTTTGTCCCTGTGTGTAGCGGTAAAATTAGATTTCCCCTGGGAAGCTGAGGCTGAAGCCAGACCCTAGAGAACACCAGTGGAAAAGGGGGCACGCAGTAGCCCACAGAGAAAGGACAGAGGCAGGAGAGCTAGACGTCTGGGGGCTGGGGGCCGGTGCTCGTCAGCAGGGGACGCTCAGTCGGAAACCTTGGCTTCCCAAGTCAGGACAGGTCACGGTCATTTTCAACCCCAAGTGTTTCACATGTGATAGTCCTGAATCCACCTGAGCTGAACGAGTGGATGTGCAGCACACACTGCAGCAAAGTGCAGCGGCTTGAAGGCGGGGAACAGGCTACTCGCCGCCGGCCTCGGAAACGACTGCAGACGTGAGGACCGGCAGCAGGAGGCCACGCAGACCTGCAGGGAGGGCCGTCTTGCTGTCGAGAAAATCCTCAGTGAAAGGAGGAGCTATTCCAGTTCCGCGGCCTAGCTGACTGAAGGCCTGCTTTTACCAATAAGCCACTCCTGATTTTTCAGTTACTCCTTATTTTCCATATATTCCAACAGAATAATATAGTGTAAATAATAAACACAAGGCGTGAGGTACTTTTTTCAAGAGGATTATCAGTTCTTCACTGAGAAAGTTTATCAATCACTGTATACACACATGGTTTCTCGGTCACTGAGTGAAATCCTCTATGAGAGACTCAGGAAATTGTGTTTTCTCTCTAAGAGCTTTTGTGCCCAAGTGGACTGGACTCAGTGAAGAAAACACATTGCTCTTTGGTGAGACCTGTTTGGTGGCTTTCTGTGTGAAAGAGCCAGTGTTCACAGTTCTGTTGCTCAGAGAGAGAACGGAGACCAAAATCGGCACCTTTATTTATAACCTCGGCCAGAGGCCAAAGATGACGTCAGCAGGGAGTGTGAGCTCAATTTTTATTCCAAGAGGTGGATGTTCTGTGACGGGTGGGGCTGAAGAAGTTTGCAGAATAATAGCTCACAATGTTTCTTTTCAGAATTTCAAGAAACACTTCTTTTAAAAAACCACTGATGACTTCAAATTTAATTGTGGTTTGACATATCAAAAATCACGGGCATGTCCTTTTTCTATAAAAGAAAAACCCTGTGTAATTTGACATAACCTAAAAAAAAAAAAATCAGAGTTCCTGGGTAGTTGTCGTAATAAACAAGTGTAAACATAAGGAGAATTGTATTTGGTTGGCCTGTGGGTTTTTGGCCTCGGGACTCAATTTCAAGGGACTAGAACTACTGGGGGCAGGGAGACTCACATGGGTGACTCTGTGTTATGCCATCTCTTTTCCCCGCTTCTTCCGTCCTGGCCAGGCTCAGCTTCGGCTCTGAAGTACACATTGAATAGTCTTCACTCGTATATGGGCACAATTCCACCATGCAGACCAAGTAGGCATCAGGTGTAGGTATCTGCTGGTTATATATTGGAACCTACATGTAAACAAAGTTAAAGATATATATATATGTGTATGTGTGTATATATATATATGTGTGTGTGTATGTGTACGTATGTGTGTGTGTGTGTGTGTGTGTGTATATATATATATATATGTACATATATATGGTGGGGAATAAATGTTAGAAGCTTCTGCCTGAGTTCAAATCCTGACTTTAACATTTGCTAGCTGTGTGACATTGGACAAGTTACTTGGTCTCTTTGACCTTTATTTTTTTCCCCGCAAATAAAAGAAAGCTTGCAGCTGTTAAATCACAGTTGTTTGAACTGTCTACCAGGCAAATCGATTCTGCTGGTGCTAAGTCCGTATCGTTTTACATGACCTCAGCGGACTTTGCACTGGGTAGGCATTAGGGGAAATCCAAAGTTGAGTAAGCCCTCTGGAATTTGGAGATTCATTTGTTCCAATTGGCAGTGCCAGTTGTAACAACTAGGACTTTCTGGTTCGCTACTAACTGCAGTGATCTCTGGTTGTTGACTGATGACGTAGAGTTATGCTGGTACCAGAAGTGGCTGAGTCCTCCATACTCTCTCGGTCCACATCATTAGGAAAATGAAGATACCAGGTTTTCATCCTTGTGTGAGAAACATTAGTGATTGCATACCTTGGGAATATCACCATAAAGTTGCTCGTTGAGGGGAGTGTAAACAGCAGAACGATGTTGCTCGTCCATGAACGTTGAGAATGAAACAGTCCAATGCCCGTTGCTCCATGTCTTCTTGCCAGCGCTTTCTCCTTCCTTGTCTTCACCTGGGCAAGATTCTGTCTCCAGAGCACTCGATGTTTATCTGGCCACCTCCTGGCTGCTCTAGTTTCCTCCTACATTGTCTTAATTCTGTGCCCTTCTCTGCATTCCTGATGCAGCTGTCACTGTCTTACTTTGGGCCACCACCACACCCTTCAGTGACCGCAAATCCCATCCGACTTCCTGGCCTCCAGTCGAACCCTTTCAGAATCGGTGCTCCACACTAGAGCAGAGCTATCTGTCTAAAATCTGGGCTCAGTCATGCCCACCCTTGCTTTAAACCCTGCAAAGCTTCCCTATTTCTCTTAGCAGTGACCACGAATGATTATCCAAACTGAGATACTTATGTATTAACTTGTTTTTGACCGATACGGTGCAGTGCAGATTGCAAGTGCCCAATGAAATGAGTTTTGACAGATGCATACACCTGTGTAACCCATATTCCGTTAAAGATTCATACTCTTTCTCTCACTCCAGAAAGTTCCCTCGTGCTGAACCCTGGTTACTCCCTGTGCCCTCTGCCCCAGCCCCACTGGCCCAGACTATCACCCTGCTGAGTGCTATCGCAATCAAGTACAGTGACGGATTTGTGGATGTTGAACCATCCTTGCATCCCTGGAATACATCCCACTTGATCATGGTGTATGATCCTTTTAATGTATTATTGAATTCAGTTTGCAAATATATTGTTGAGTATTTTTTGCATCTATGTTTATCAGGGATCTTGGCCTGTAATATTCTTTTTGTGGTGTCCTTGTCTGGTTTTGGTATTAGGGTCACGCTAGCCTCATACAATGATTTTGAAAGTAATTCCTGTTCTTCATTTTTTCTGGAAGAATTTGGGAAAGGTAGGTATTAAATCTTTGAATGTTTGGAAGAATTCACCAGTGAAGCCATCTGGTCCTGGACTTACGCTTGTCGGGAAAATTTTTTTATTACTGATTCAATCTCCTTATGAGTAATTGGCCTGTTTACATATTCTCTTTTTTCATGATTCAGTCTTGGAGGATTGTATGTTCCTAGGAACTTGTCTATTTTTTTCTGTGTTGTCCAGTTTGTTGGAGTGTAATTGTTTATAGTAGTCTCTTATGATTTTTGTGTTTGTTCTGTGGTATCTGTTATAACTTTCATTCTTTTGTTTTTGGTTTTATTTAAATGAGCTCTCTCTCTCTCTCTCTTTTTGATGAGTCTAGTTAAGGGTTTGTCAAGCTTGTTTATCTTTTCAAAGAACCAGTTCTTACTCTCATTGATTTTTTCCTATTGTTATTTTAGTCTATTTTATTTATTTTTGCTCTCATCTTTACTATTTCATACTACAGTTTTGGGGCTTCATTTGTTGTTCTTTTTCTAGTTTCTCTAGATGTAAAGTTACATTGTTTATTGGAATTTTTCTTGTTCTTGAGGTAGACCTGTATCGCTATGAACTTCCCTCTTAGAGCTGCTTTTGCTGCATCCATGGATTTTGGTATGTTGTATTTCCATTTCTATTTGTCTCTAGGTATTTTTGATTTCACTTTGATTTCTTCATTGACCCATTGGCTGGGTCAATGACTCAGCACGCTTTCTTCATTGACTCAGTAGCGTGTTGTTTGATCTCAACATACTTGTTGTTTTTTCAGTTTTCTTTTTGTAATTGATTTCTAGTTTAATATCACTGTAGTCAGAAAATTTTTAAAAAATGCCTGCCTATTGTGGGTCACTGCTCCAGGGGTGAGGTTTCCTGCAGGACCGAGTCTCTGCCTCTCCCACCTGTCTCAAGGTCACTCCCTTATCCTGTGCTCTGTGGGGCACTCAGCTCGTGTTCAGAGGGAGCTGTTTAAGGTGTAGCTGTGATTCGGTGTGTGTGTGAGAGCAAATGAGTCCATGTCACCCTGGGCCTCCATCCTGGACCCCCATACCTTTTAAATGCTTTTCTTGATCTGAAATTAATGAGAGAGAGGCAGTATGCCTTTTATTTGCCAAGCAAACCATCTAACTGTAAACACATGTTTTTGTGACATCATCCTGCCCTGTTTTGACCTAGGCTTTTCCACTGGCATTACATGTAACCACAGTGATGGTTGGTGGACGGCAGGGGTCTGAGACCGATGCACACACTATCCATGTCCTTGACCTTTGTATGTCAACAGCATGGTTCTTTTTATAGCACGGTATTTTGGCTTCATGGAAGTTACTTAAATCTTCCAACAGTAAAGATTCATTTTTAATTTTTAATAGAGAAAAAGCAACTTGATAAGAGTTAACAGTCTGAACAGTTTTAGGGTTGGAATTCATGGTCTGGCAGCGGTTTTCCTAATTGAAGGAGGAAGGATGAAAGAGAAATTTATTTCAACTAGAAATATTACATAAAAGTAAAAACCATGAGAAGGATGCTGCAGTGGACTAGGTTTTTCTGACAGTTATTCTTTGCTGGTAAGTTGAAAATATATTCTCTGAATTTAACGAACTCCTTAAAAAACCACGAAAAGGTCATGTTTAAAGAGGCTGCGTGTGCAGTTTGCCACACGAACATGACTCCTGCTTTTCATACAGTGCGTTCTGAGTCAACCGCCCCTTCAACCACCTGGCTGTGCCCCTGCGCATTCGCTGGGTGTCCCTGAACTTGCCAGGGTGCCTGCCCATGACCAAGTAGCTCAATGCACGTTTCCTTTGAGAACAAGAAAGGTTATTATTTCTCTCTGTAAAGCACAAGTAGATTGAATGAACACCTAGCCTTAATTAATTCTCACTGATTTGGGGAGATAATATCCAAAATTAAGTAATCACTTTTTAGAAACCTATGCCCTTTGTGAATACTATTAAAATTGATAAGTATCCCTCCCTGTTACAAAATGATTCTGAAAGTGTTATTCAGATGAATTAAATGGATATTTCAAAACTGTCCATACACTATTGTGGTATATTTTTCTTGAGGACTTTGGTGTAAACTTAATTCATAGCTGATTAAAATTACTGTGAGGCATCTTCGGAAAGAAAATATGGACACGTCACCCAAGCTTCCTTGTGTGTCATGGCTGGCGGAAAGCGAGCCAGCTTGAATGCGGATTTCCTCAGACGTAGGCTGAGCTAAGCACAGGCGGCCCTTTCCTCACCGGCGACGAGTGCTGGAGTGGTTTTGACCTTCCGGCTAATTGGATGGAATGGGAACATTGGCAGAGGGGCTTCCAGGAAAGGGCTCCTCCCTGATGAAAAGAGACTCAGAGAGGGAGATACTGCTTTGACTGGACAGGGCGGTGACTTCACGTGATGTGTCGGAGTCTGGCAGCTCCTTTTGTGACCAGGAGGAGAGGGAGCTGAGGACACAGCCACCAACTCAGGACAGCGGAGCAGAGGGGCAGAGACCCGCATCCCCGAGGCAGGTGTCAAATTCACTGGTCCCCGAGCAAGTCTACCTTGTCCCTTCTTGTCCTGAGAAAAGAACTGCTCCTTGTACTTATTAAGCACGCTGACCTGACGTGGTCTGTCTTATTCCTTAGTTACAGGTGCCGTTCCAACTAAGTTGGAGAGTCGGGGCCCTGAAGCCTCCCTAGTGTATGCAGACTATGCACTGTTTTTTATATATTTTTAGAGAGAGGTGAAGGGAGGGAGAGAGGGAGAGAAACATCTATGTGTGGTTGCCTCTCGAGCACCACCTACTGGAGACCTGGCCCATAACCCAGGCATGTGCCCTGACTGGGAATTGAACCAGTGACCCTTTGGTTCACAGGCCGGCACTCAGTCCACTGAGCCACACCTGCCAGGGCTCAGGTGTGTTTTTAAAACCATCCCAACTGGTTCTTATACTCTCCTATCTTCCTCCTAATCCATCTGCCCTCCCACTGAGAACCTCTGGAGCAAGATAGTTACGGAATTGGATTAACTGGATTCGATGGATGAGTGATTGCATAGGGCAGATGATCGATCACAGAAAGGGAGGGGTGTAGACAGCCGCCATGTTTTTGGCTTGTGTGTCTGGGCAGCTGGGGTTGCCATTCTAAGTGATAAGGGACAGTAACTAAAAGGATCATGTCAGTGTTGTCCATTCTGCGTGTCTGGGGGACGTTCAGGATTTCGTCATAGAAAGTAGTTAGACATATAGACCTGGAGGTCACAGACAGATCAAACCTGGAAGACCAAGAGATGCGCTAGCTGTGGCTGACCCCGTGGGTGTCGACGAGCGCGCCAGGCAGGGGTACGGACTGTGGGTGGCACAGAGGCGTGCGTGGGACATGGGGGGCCTCGGAGAATGTCAGGGTTCCAGCGCAGGGCAGGGGCAGAGCCACTGAGAAGGACGAAAACCAATACTGGTACCAACAATGGCACACCTCATTTCAGCTTAGGTTTTCCTCATAGAAGTTTCAGGACCTTTGTAGTCCTTGGGCTATAATTAGGAAGTAAGCTTTATGTATTTTAGCTTTTAGAGAAAGTAGATTCTTAAACGCTTGTTTCCCTGATAGTTGGTCAATTTATAACACTGAATGGTAACCTCGTGGGATAAAGGCTTAACACGCCACGCCAGCACTAGCGGTGTGCTGTCTTTTCTCTCACGGGCCAACCGATCAGAATCCGTGTCGCTGCTGGTACAGGGGTGCGGCCAAAGAAACTGTGTGTGGCTTTTATCTGCCCTCCTTTCAGGCATTTACCTGATGGTAGGTGTGCTGTTTCCAGGAGGTGTGCAGGTAGATACGTCACTGCTGCTCACAGTTTTGCTGCTCACAATTTATGTTCTATTTCATCCCCTTATTTTTTATTTTTATTTTTAACATTTGCCATGTTTGTCAATGTGTTCTTCCTGTATACAAATAAAATACTTTAGCAAATTAAGAAGATTTTTGAAAGCCAAAGCATTTTTCTTGGCTAGGAAAATGAGGTGTTTTGTGAAAGCCGGAGCCTGTGGAAACCAGGAAAAAATGATGTTTGAAGGGTATTATCGTAAACCTTTTACATAATCTGTGGATGCCAGCCTAGAAGTGTGTGTGTGTGTGTGTGTGTGTGTGTGTGTGTGTGAGAGAGAGAGAGAGAGAGAGAGAGAGAGAGATCAAAACACGGCGTGGCACAACTTTCAATCAACATCACTGTTAAGAGGATCTTCTAGAACTAATTGTACGTACCGTATCTTACCCTTCTCTCCAATTCCCTCTCTCCCTCCTCCCTTCTCTCCCTCTCTCCCCCTTTCTCTCTCTCTCCCCCCCATTTTTTGCCTTCAGCTTGAACAGCACCTGTAATTAAGGAGGCGCCCAGAGCCCTGGGAGCGAGGGCGGGCTCCCACCTACTGATCTGTGTAAACCGGGCTCCCACTGTCGGGGGGAGCAGCGGGCCGCTGAGCTGCTTTGTCGCCAGCATAAGCTGCGAGGGGACTTTTTTGTCTGTGCTGTTTATACACGAGTCTATAGACCTGCTGGCTGGCTGAATTTTAAAGAGTGCGGAGGTTTAAAGACTTGTCCCCTGAGGGGCGCGTCTGCCAGTTGGGAAGCGAGGGGAGGCTTTTGCAGTGTGTGTGTGCGCGTGTGCTGCTTGTGGAAGGAGGCGGGGGTGGGGTGGGGGGAGATATGTGTGAGAGATGGAGCCACGAAGGGAAAACCTTCTTAATTTGTGGCTTAGAGTGGATGTGAGACAGATGACTCCTTTTGGTGTATTTGCAAGCAGACAATGAATTTCCTGACTGTGTATCTGCCTATCTGCGGGCACAGAGACGATGGGAACGCCTTGCGGGCGTCTGCTGGACGGGGTTCGCAGGTGCGGCGAGGGCGTGGACGGCCTCACGTGTGCAGCCCACGAGGAGGACCAGCCACGGCCACCCGCACGGTCCTCACTTGCAGGGGAGCATTTTCAGTTTCCGTCATTTCAATCATTTCGGGTGTAGCTGCTCTTTTAATTACATTTAGCAACATATTGTCAGTAGTAAAACAGTTCGTTTTTCCAAATATGGGTCATACTTCTCAAGGTCCGTGTGCCCAAGCACACGAAGCGCCTGGTCCTGAAGAGGAAGGCTGCCTTTGTCACATGGCCCTTCTCTGCTGCTTCAGGGGCGCCGGGCTCCGGAAGCTTTCCGAGGCGTCAGCGTTGGAATTTTACAGTGTTTTGTTCTCGGTGGAAACCTTACTGCAGTCTAGGTTTGAAACGAATGTGAGAGATTCCACTTTAAAACACTCAGTTCTGTGTTTCTCTACAGGGTTTAGAGATTTCGATATTGGTGATTTCGCTGGATGTAGGTTTTCTTGGTAAAGAGTTAATGGGTAAGGTATTTGGGGGAGAGAGGGGGTCACTACAGCCTTAAGATATTGGCACTAATTTCTTCTTCACAGGAATAAAAGTCTCATAAATCTCCACTTTGTCTTGTAAAATTATCTGGCTTTGAACTTGTATGATGTTAACTTTGCTTCTAAGGTTTAGTTCAAGGATCAGAGTTAATCTTAAGTTGTTTTTCATATGGAACAAAATAGATCTTTTTCTGTTTTTGGCCAAGTGGCTGACAATTACCTGCATTTTGTTATAACTGTGAATATGTGTATGATTTCTAGAAACGTTAAAAATTATTTTAGAATGACTGTAAAATCCCTGCGGGTTTCAAAATCAATGAGGTTATTTTCTGTGCTTAACGGAAACATTGATTTTTACATTAGGCAATTTTTAAGTGAAAGTGCACAGAATAGAAGCTGTGTTGTTTTAAATCTAAAGGCTTATTTCTAGGTATCCATTGAAGGGTTTTATTTGAGATATAACTTAGCGTTCCTGTTAGTGAGTTTACCAAGAGTTGAGTCACTAAATGTGCTTCTTCAGCTACAGAGTCTCTTTCTAAACCGTTTTCCTGTGGGGCACGTTGAGTTGTTATACCTCTCAGTAATTCATTCTGCCGCCAGCTTCAGTCCCTTTGCTCTGCCTGCATTTTAATTGAAACAACATTTCTCTTTCTGAGCCAGGATCTGTCAGAAGTCCCCGTGGCTAGTCTGTGGGACCAGTAGCCTCCCCATATGGTGCGGCGCTTCTTGTAAAATCCATATGGCCTTGTTGAGGGGACCCCAGCGGGGAGGTGAAGGGTGTTAATACCCTTCAGGCCAGGCCCCTCCCCCCCGGGGCCAGCCGGCATTGTCCCCGCAATCTGCCAAGGCCTGCAGTTCATTCCTTTTTCATAATCAATTATTTTAGTCTAGGGCCTGGGCTGGTTTTCTTAAGAAACAGCCCCCTCCTCTTTATCCCCTAGAAGATATCTCAAAAAAGGTTGTAAGCGCATCTTTATAAATATTCTAAAGCTTTTCTTTTTTTTAAACTTGCCTTTCAGGAAGTGCTCCAGAGTGTGCCGAAGTTCTGTTTCCCTTTTGACGTCGAAAGGTACAGCAAAGTCATCATTTAAGTCACTTGGCCCATCCCAGCAAGAGCTGGGGGAGGGCTGCCTGTTTTTAAGTGAAACGAAGTGCCCTTTCTCTTCATGGCCAGCCACAGCAACAAAAAGATACGAGGCTCAAAACGAAATAATGTGGGGAATGCAGGCGTGTTTGCAACCCTTACATCTTTCGTTTTCTCCCCCGTGGCCCGTGGGGACGCGCCATAAGGTCCCACGTCTTCCTTCTGCGCTTCCCGGGCGCAGGCTGCGGCTGCGCACTGGCAGAAGAAAGCGCTATGCCGTGTCCTTGATGGGAGCCTTAGAGCCGGGCCTTGTAAAAGGGGCAGTGTGCATGCCGGCTCCCAGGCTCCCATCCCCATCCCCTCGACTGAGCAGACCGTCTGTGTGATGTTGTACATCTGAGATGCACTGTCTCCCAAGAATAGCTGTAGAGACACAGGGCCAGGTCCCCACGGCTGCAGGGGACCCCCGGCCGGGCCGAGCGCCTCCTTCTGTTTGTGTTTCACTGAGAAAGCGCCCAGGGGCGGTGCGCTACCTGCGTGCAGTGCAATGGTAATTCACGGAGCGCCCAGCCCTGTGCACGTCACGACGGATCATGCGTTTTTCATGGGATTCGTGCACCCCGTTATCAGTGTGTTAAAGAACATGGCAGGAGGGGGTTCTACAAGAAAATACGTATTTAGGAAAATAGTTCACTAAAGATTAGTAAAAACCTAGACATTTACAGTATTAGCGATGATATGTGGAATGGCGGGCTAGCGGCTCCCAGAAAGTGTGTGATGAGAGACTGCCTTGTTTTACCTCCTTCTGGGGGCACCGGTCAGGTACCTGCCAAGGTCACAGTTTTCAAATTCCTAGCGGAGGCGAGGTAAAGGGGGAGGAGCTGGGAAAGGATGCTGGGAGCCTTGGGCGCTGGAGGGCACAGGAGGTGTACTAGAGGTTGTTCCTGAGGTGTGTGAACATTCTTAAAAACTGTCCACTTAAAAGCGTATTTGTGAACTGTTCAGTATTTCCTCGCCATTGAAAATAATGAGTAGCGTGGGCCCACTAGTGTAACTCACTGTTTTACGTACTTCCTGTGGCTTCTTCGGAGCCAGCATTTAAGTGCCGCGGATACTTTATTTCAGGGAAAGGGTGCGGGTGCCCATGATGGTGGTCTCATGCGCCATGGTAACCAGCAGCAGGAAACGTCCTCACGTGTTTGAAACTGTAATCGATCTGCTGCACAATGGTTTGCGTCGCATTGTGCGGGGCAGCCTTCGGCTGCCGTGCGTGTGTGCCGCTCAGTTCCAAGTGGTGACCGTCTTGGTGGTCAGCTCCTCCTGCTGGAGAAATTGCATTCTCATTTCGTACTGGGAACGTCGCTCTCGTTGGAGAGGCGGCTGTGGAAGAGGACGCTGAACAAGGCCAGTGTCCTCGGGGTGGCACTTTGGGGGGGAGCATGTCAACGGAAGGCGCAGCAGTCCGCGCTGCTGGCCACACTGGGTTCCGAGGCCACGCGGTGGGCCGTCTCAGCCGTTTTAGAAGTTCTGGAAGGCGAGCCCGAATCGGGCGGTTCTGCCATCAGTTTCTCAGTTCCACGGTGGAATCATTTTTTCAGAACGACGAAATAGTTATAAGTACTTCAGGCACATGCAAACTTAACAGGAAAACGTGGCGCCAGATTGCTTGGCCTGTAAGGTGGTATTTTGCCACTTGACTCATGGTTTAGTTCAGGTTCACACCTTTGACGCGCGTAGTGATTGTAGAACACGGTTCTAGCTGTAAGAACCACGTGATTAGGAAGGAGAAACCAATGCTACGTGTAAGCATGTTCTTGCTGTTGCTTTTCTTTACGAAAATTCTCACACGATTCTTTGTTTTTAAATACTGCTGTATTCTAGAGTGTCTCAAAATCAGGTTGGACAGCATTTCACCTTTGTGCTGACGGACATCGAAAGTAAGCAGAGATTTGGGTTCTGCAGACTCACATCCGGGGGCCGAATCTGCTTGTGCATCCTTAGGTGAGTATTGGTGGTGGGGACATGGGATCGACACAGGACCTGAACCGTCTTTCTTTGGTGCTTTGGTACGCTTGGGATGCTTACAAATACGCTTGATATTTTCATATTTGTTTTCGCTCAATCCAAATGAGTTGTAAAATAATTTTATTTACTTTCTATATGTAACATCCATTAGCTTTAAAGATTTACCAGTAACAGTAGAATTTTTCTTCAAAGAGTTGGTTTTTTTCAAGATTCATTTTGGGGGGTTTATTCCTGAAAACTTAAATATTTAGATAGGAGTTCAAATAATATATGTTTCACACAGTCTTTTTGCATTCAGTGGACTACAAAAGTCTTAAATTAGTTCATTTCTATTCACTGACCCTGAACTTGGATTTGGGGAAGCGACTCACTGCTTTGAGGCAAAGGTCGCAAACTGCCGACTCAGGGCAGGAGCGGTTAGAGGCATTTCGTTTGGCGAAACTCGGCGTGCTAAAAATTTTAGAAGCTGTTTCTAACCTTACACATTTTAGTGAAATTTTATATAAAATTTTTGTTTCTAATTCCTTTTCCTGAATGGGAATATTTAGCAAAATAGAAGTCCTTCCCAAGAGCAGCGAGAAGCTGATGTCGGCCGCAGGTTTTGGTGGTGTCCTGAGTCTGCTTGTTAGCCACCAGGTGCGACCTGCCCCACCACGCGCCTCTTCGTCTGACTCGGGAGATTGTGAGGCGTGTGTTTCCTGTCTGCGCACCCAGCGCCGGAGTTGCTGGCTGTTCAGGAGGAAGGATCCCAAAGCTTAGCCGTCCCTTAACAAGTCCTGATGAATCAGAAATCCAAGTTCTATAACATATTCTATAGAAGTAGGACTCTCTACCATGCTTATAATTTGGATATTGGCCGAGCCAGATTCTGCAGAAATGTTTATAGAAAGAGAAATCACATTTAACAACTAAAACATTGCAAAGAGAACTTTGGTGTAGAACTGACGTCCTCGGAGCGTTTGTTGGGGTTGGGGACATTCTTTCCATCTTTATTCAGAGGGAATGTTTAACTGTCCTGTAAGTCATAGCAAGTGGATGCGCCCCCATCCCCCCTTCAGCCACAACTTCGCTGTCGGGATAACAGTGGCACTGAAAACGTATGTTTTATCCCCGAGAGTATTCTGCTTCACGGGGTTGATTCTCCCCATTGGAGCCCGTGGCGGGGCGCTGGGGGCTGGGAGTGGCCCCGTGGCAGAGGGCGGGGAGAGCCCAGTGCATGGTTGCCTTTCAGGGCAAAAGTTCAAAGGTTGGAGTGGGAACGGGGGTCGGCCCTCACACGTGCTCTGTCTACGCAGGGTTGCTCTCAGAGCAGGACCAAGGCTCTACGTGCTTCCTCACGTTTCTCTGAATCTTCTCATCTTTTCATTGAAAAAAATCAGACGTAGAGAGAAGTTTCAAGAGTAGGACTCACATGAACTCACATACGCGTCACCCCGATTCTCCAGTGTACACCCCATGTCTCTCCCCCGCCTCATGCCCACACACGTGTGCACAGTGGTCTCTTCCTTCCAGGTCCGAGCTGGAAAATCTGCACACAATGCTTTACACCTATGGTCTCCATTCCTGGATGATACTCTTGTAAGACTTAAAAGTAACTTAAATTTACCTGAGAGTTCCAAGCTAGAAAACCGGCACACGATTATATAAAAATAAGGGTTGTTTTTTTCCTCCTGGATTTCATGTTATGTTATGACTTGGAATGTAGATATATTTGATTTCTGTGTTTTGTTCACCTTTTAGAAGAAACATCAGGATTTTGGTTTCCTTGATATGAGCATCGATATTTAACTCTGAATGTTCAGCCACCGTTGTACCTTTGGCTCTTTCCATGAACACGTCTATCCGAGTTTAATGTGATTTCAAAAATATCCTTACGTAAACTAGTTTAAATCCTACCATTATTTGTATTTAGAATTGCTTTCATATGCTGGCAGAAATGCAAGAAATAACTTTTTTCCTAATTTGATGAACGTAATTTTACCACTATAAAATTGTCACCAAGGGTCCAGAATGAGCTACTCTAAGAAGGACGACAGATTGATGGTTTGGGCCTTTGTAGTCCCCCCCCTGCCCCACGTCCCCCCCTTTTAACCCTGACCACACTTTAAGCCTTCACACTCTTCCTTTGGGCAAATCCCTTACAAACAGAATGTTTCAATTTTACACATTTTGTGTCAATTTTCCAGGCAGAAAAACAGCCTCTAGACATTAGACGTCCCGCTACGGAAAGGCAGCTTCCTTAGTTTTATTTGATTACCTGAGTGAGGTTCCTGCTGGTCACTCAGAGCTCAGCGGTTACCTGACTCCGGCAGGAAACATTTCCTTTCCTTTGTTTAACCTTTGGCTTTGCAATGTAAACGTTTTATCAGCTTTACAACGGCGGAGCGGCGGAGCGTGGGGAAGCCCTCTTGCCGCCACAGACGGCCTGCGCTTTTCCATGTGCGGCGGCCCTTTGCCTTATGTCTCTACAAAAAGTTCAAGACATAATCTTCTAGCTAACCTTCGAAGAATCGCCTGCCTTTTGTTTTAAGATAATTGGTCCTAATGTATTTGTTTTATATTTATATATGTTTATAAGACTATGTGGGCCACAGTTATTCCCCATTAAAGAAATCACATTTTTCGGTTTTAGAAAAACTTAAGTAAAATACCTTATTCAGTTAATATAATATGTTGAATACATTTTTAACAGATTTTCTAGAATTTTTGTGGTTGGTTATAAGAGACAGATTTTGGCTGTGTTTGTGACTAAAATTTAGTGAAAAAATATTTTAACTTACTGATAATCTGCCTAAGTGCTTATCCATGAGTTAAACATTACTCGTGTTGAATATATATATATATATATGTGTATATATATATATATATAAAATGGACTCTTTAAGGTATTTGCATTATTGACCACTTTATGTACTGAAAACCATTTTTTTTTTGTCATATAAAAAGTGAGCAAGACTTCTGTTGAGTAGTTGCTCCATACGAGGGGTCGTGAATTCAATGACCTGCAGGGACCAGGCAGGGGACTCAAATGAGGCTAGCAGGGTAGGTGTCCAGCCACCGGAAGTTGGGGAGAGAATGCCACTTTCAAAGACAGAAGCCATTGCACATTTCTTGCAAAGCAGAAAATGTGTGACCAATAGGGTCAATTCTCTTGCTTTTTAAAAATCCAGATTTTTACGTGAATTATCTCAGATTCAGAAGTTGGTAACTTACTTAGATGACAACAGGGGTGTGGGGACCAAGCGAAATACGCTCGCCCGTGGGCTAAAGAGTCTGCAGCAGCCAGTTCGCACCCTCGGCTCCATGCGCCCGCCGTTCGTTTGCAGATGTCCTTGTGTCCTTGACATTGTCAGGAACACGACCAGGCTGCAGAGTGGTTCCACTTTGATAGAGTGATGTTTGTGTTAAAAACCAAGAATGGCACATACTCCTCTGCGGGAGCTAGTTGTCACCGAGAGCCATCGCGTGCTCACAGAGACCCGTGGCGTGCACCTCGGCTTGGTTCTTTCCGGTGGCGGTGCCTGCCGGGCACCCGGCGGTGCTGCCGTGGGAATTCGAAAGCAGATGTCCCACTGTGTCTCTTTAACAAATTATACGTAGAGAAAGATGTTGGCTGGATTACAGATAACGCAGTGAGAAGTCTTCTTATGGGCAAAAGGTACCATCCTTAGATTGTTGAAGAATACAGTGATGTTATTTTGGGAGGGGCCTTGTGCCACGTGGCAGGCCTTGCCCCTTTCACGTTTTTGTTTTTTTTTTTTTTAAAGATTTTATTTTTATTTCTTTTTAGAGAGAGAGGGGAAGGGAGGGAGACAGAGAGGGAGAGAAACAGCAATGTGTGGTTGCCTCTCACATGGCCCTCACGGGGACCTGGCCTGCAACCCAGGCATGTGCCCTGATTGGGAATCGAACAGGGACTGCTTGGTTCCCAGCCCGCGCTCAATCCACTGAGCTACACCAGCCAGGGCCCCCTTTCACGTTTTTTATCCGTGATGGGAGACACAGACCCAGTACTACAACCTACAATGGCAAGGAGTTACTGGTGCGGGATGAAAGAATCAAATTCTGTAAACAGTTCTGTATCTGCTCAGACGATTCCTGTGTGAATGCCGGGTAATTTAAAGGCAGGAGGATACTGCTCTGATCATCAAACACGTACACTTTGGAAGACAGAATCTGCTTCGGTGGACAGAGAGTACGAGCAGGATGATTTAGGGTTGAAGCAGTGTGAACTTCGTCGCTGTTGAGTTCGCTGCCTGAAAATGTCTGCTGTTTGGCCGCGTTCTCCCAAAGGCTGGATGGTGCAGAAAAATGGGCTCACACTGGGAGGGGCCCTGAGCGTGCTCTGCTCAGCCAGCGCGCCCAGTTCTAATCCCAGGCTTGCCATTCGGTGACTTTGCAACCCTGGGTATATTGCTTTGCCTTAGCTTAGTCAAACATACAGCCTAGCACTATTATCAGAATTAAATGAGATAACACAAAGCACCAAGCGTATTTTCCTACATGTAGTTCACGCTTAAGAAGTTTTATTCCCCATGCTTCCAATTATTTTAACATGTAGAGTCTCTCATTCTCAGATTCTGCCCTCTACTTCCCAGATGGGCACAGAACCAACCAGTACCGTCCGAATAGAAATGACCAAGGAGTCTCAGAGATCTGTGAGAAACAGCCCACAGTGTAAACCTGGCTGTAAGTCGTTAAGAAAAGTACTGGTAGTCGGGCTTGTAGGCGGAGTCCCGTGAGAGCAGGCGGTCCCACGTCCCAGCGTGCCGCCCTGCTCCGCACGCGGTCATCGGAGGGCGCACATGGGGACGGAGCACGCTGTGCCTGTGCACGGACCCGCCAGAGCCCGCTCCCCGGCGAGCTCTCGCAGGCCCTGAAATATGGTGCCCATTAAGTAAAGCCCAAAATACCTAGCTCAAGTAGCAGCTGTTACATTGTGAGAAGTAAATCGTTTTCAGTATTTGCACATCTAAATGTTACTTATGTATTCATTAAAACCACTTCATTTTCAAAAGCAGGTACATAATCTTACAGGTAAGACACACTTTTCCGTGTAAATCAGCTTCTGAATGAAAAATTGGGTTTCAGTTCATCTTCACAGTTTGAAAGGAAGTTGAGAGGGAAGGTAGTCCATGAAAAGTGTGTAAAGATGAGAAAACCGGAACATTTAAAGGAGTATTTAAGGTATGAGGTCTAGAGGAACCAAGACGATCCCAGGTTTTCCGCAGTTTCAGTCAGGTGCACGTGACCGTGTACGGCGCACAGACAGACCGAAGGCCACCGAAGATCAATACACTTGGCTTTGTCCTGAGAGCAGCGTAGAAACAGACCAGCCTTGCGTGCTCCTTTCGTGGACTGGGGCTCGTCTCGTTGGGAACAGATACGAGGGACACCACACGTGGACTTCTCTTAGAATAGCAGTGTCTTCAGGCCACGAAAAGTTGAAACGTGAGCATGAAACAGCAGCACAGGAAATGGCTCTCTATCCAAGAACCGTAGCATGTCTTTGTAGAACATTCTCCCGGAGAATTACTTCCTGGCGTCACAGTGAGAATAGAAAACAGGACGTGGTGATGGCCACGGTATCAGTAGTCACGTGGCGGAAGCCATCGTGTGGTCGCTGCCCCCCAGAAGCACGGAGCTGGTGAAGTTTGGAGCCGTACGCCGACCGAAATGCCGTGTAGTCTGTTCCCACGCGTGGCCAATAGTTTCTCTAGACCGAGAACTCCGAGTTGCGACGGACTTAACCCCTGCATTTGGAAGGTGCTTCTCCCCCTTTCCTTTGCTGTTAAGAGGCTCAGTGAGATTGCAAATCTGATCGCTCTGCGTGTTCCCTGTTTTGTCTCTTTGGTGCCTTTCTGTCCCCTGTTCTGGAATTTCACTCTGATGCTCTGATTTGGCTGATATTCTACAGTTCACCCTGTGGGCCCTTTCATTCTGGGGACTCCTGCTTCAAGTTCTGGGAATTTTTCCAATAATTTGTAAAAAGAAGTTTTTATTCCTCCCCCCTTTTCTTTCTTTTTGAACTTATTACTCAACGACATGATAGTTGAGATCGAAGCCCTGATCTTTGAATATTTCCTCTCTTACGATCCATCTGTTGGCCTCTTTTTTTAGTTCCTAGGAGATATTCTTTCCTTCATTTCTAAGCTTTGTATTGATTTTCACTTTCTTTTACCTTTTATATTTTGAATTTTAAGAGCTCTTTTTTGTTGTCTAGTGATTTTTTTACTTATTTTTTACATTTCATTTCGTTCAGTAGCAGCCTGTTCTTTATACGGCTCGCAGGGACATTCATGACAACTTGTGAAGTTCTTGTCCTTTACGTGGGGTCTGCATTACCCACAGTTCCTTCCGCGCCTGCACTGGTATCTGCCTGGCCTCAAAAACAGATTTTACATGACAGTGTTTGGTTTTGATACTTAAAAGCTATTTACAACATTTATGCTTTTAAAAATAGGCTTTCTGTTATTTGTATTGATATTTATTTTGAAATTTACCGTTTTGTTTAAACATCAGTTTCTGGAAAATTGACTAAGCACATAATTCTATTGCATTATATACTCAATTCAGAAATATTTAAAAAATGATTATATCTTTGTTTGAAAAGATTTAAAAAATTAGTGTTTATGTCATATTCCATGTTACTGCAGTGATTAATTTTTATCCTGGGTTTGCTTATGCTGTTCTCATGTCATGCGCACCATGCAGGAGGGTTGAGTAATTTTACATATTGCTGACAATAAACTGGAAGTGAGTAATGGACACTCTTCATGATAGAACTTTGGATTCTGGTCATGCTGTGAGAACTACAACCAGATGACATGAAGGTGTCACTGTAACAGGGAAGAGGACAGAGGTTTTGTTCTCGTCTGCCTCCGGGATCAAACTGCTGGAAACAATGTGCATTTAATGTTTATTTTGTCATCTTTTTTCCTGATGTTCAATAAGATGTGTACATTTTTAAGGTTTTTTTTTTTTTTTTTTTTTTTTTTTTTACAGTTACCTGCCATGGTTTGAAGTATATTACAAACTTCTGAATACTCTGGCAGATTACTTGGCTAAGGAACAGGTAAGCTGTGGTTCCCACCCCTGTTTTGTTTTGTTTTGTTTTTGCTGAGACCAAATACACATGACATAAAATTGAGCATTTTAAACCCTTTCTAGGTGAACAGTTCTGTTATTAAGCACACGTACTTTGCTCTGCAACCACCAACCCATCCTCTCTTGAACTGTTTCATCTTCCCAAACTGAAACTCTGTCCCCACTAAACAGTGACGTCCATGTCCCCTCCCCCAAGTCCCGGCCACAGCCCTTGTAGTCCATGTCAGTGTGAACGTGAACGTGACAGCGTCCCTCCTAGAAGCGGAGCCGCCCACACCCGCCCTTCCGTGGCTGGCTTCACTCAGCACGTCTCCGAGGCCGTCCCGTCCTCCACACGTGGCAGAACTTCTTCCCTCTTAATGCTGAACGGTGTCCCACGGCAGGTCCATGGTGGCCGGCTCTGCGTCTCGCTTCTTGTTCCTCGTGGGCGAGCACGTGGCTGCTTCCCTTTGGGGACAGCGCCGCAGTGTGCATGGGGTGCACGTCCCTGTTTGAGTCCCTGCGGTCCGTTCTTTTGACGATGTACTCAGAATTGCTGAGAAATACGGTGATTCCACAATTACTTTTTTCCAAAACACTGTCCAAAAATGACATATCCGGCGGTGGCGCCGTTGCACTCCCCTGCCGGCCGCGGTTTTGTGAGACGCGGGACGGGAAGGCTGCCGTTTGAGTTCTTTGTCAGAGGAAGGTAGAAGTTCACAGCGTTATCTGGGTGACCACAAGTAAACCTTCAGTTCTGATTTTTTTTCATTTTTCATCCAGTACCACTGGTTATTTAGACCGATATTTAGATTTCATAATTCTCAGGATCCTTACCCAGCCTACAGTGGGCAAGTTGCAGAGGATTTTTAAAAGCTAGGCTTTTACAGAACTCATGTGGCCCTAGGAATTTTTTTGTGTACAGAGCATCAATACCATCCAGAATATTCTGTGGTCTATTTCACTGTTTAAATGGTAAAGAGATAAAGTCTTTATCGTCTTTTTTTTAGGTCATTATAAAGAGAATTTTAAATAGGCAGATCTGAATGCACACTTTTGCCAGCATTTATAGAGATCTAAATTGTTTTAGTAATAGTCAAGTAATAAAAATACTTGTGAGAAGTCATGTGGCTCATATCCAAGCCCCATAAAATTGGGTGTTACTTTCCTTGAAGAGTTGCCTTCCCTGTGGTTTATTCTTCCAACATAAACATTTTAGCAGTGAAGAAAATACGTACTTAAAAGCTACCTTCATAGATTTATTCCTGGGTTTGTATGTGTAATTCAGAAACACACCTGTGTGTGCACATCTAGCTGTGTTGTTATTAATCAAGTCCTGGGGAGTAGATGTGTTATATAATTTATTTAATCCCCCTTTCTTTTTTGTGAGTCAAGTAGTGACCAGTAGCTGCTTAGAAACAAAATATTCAGGATAACCTCTGTGTTGGATGTTGGAATAATAATCTTATTTAAATCACACTCATTCCTTAAAAATTAGGTTTGAGATTTCTAAATTAAAATAGGAAGTGAAAGCTTTCAGTAGTCTGATAAAGACTGTATTCCTGTTTTTATACAATTCCATTATTCTTGGATCTAATGATTTAAATAATTTCTTTCTATAGATAACTGTATATTTTATAATAATTGAATTTTGCCAAATACATAGTTATACTAAATATGAATGTTGCTATTATTCTTTCTGGGTGAGAGATATGAATGCCTCTTCCATATTTATGAGATTTAAATATTTTGATTTTAGGTATGGAAAATGTTCCCATGGAAAGCAGTTATATAAAGCCAGTTCAGTATGAGGATAGTGCATGGCTTTACTAAGTAGTTTTAATTGTACTTGCCTCACATACATTTTATTTATAAAATTTACTTTTTTTTTTTTTTTTTTTTACTGTAGGAAAATGATTTGAATGTAACTCTCAGAGCGCTCTATAACCACCCAGTACCGAAGGCAAACAGTCCCGTCAATTTGAGTGTGGTAAGTTTTCAGTCAGTAGTCGATTTTCTGGAGTCATAGATGTTTCTCAGTTCAGAACACATGCACCTCCAAGAGATTCTGAGGCACCCCTGTTCCCAGGAAATCTCCACCACGAGAACAGACATTACTCGCTGGTGACATTGAGACTGTGGGACATGCTTCAGCTATCATAACGCGATACATTGGATGTGCAGTTTGGTGGTTGTTAAATCACAGATGTTTTATTATACGCTAGAAATGACCAAGTCTAAGAATATATTGATTGTGAGGAACACTGATTTCTAGGTGAAATCCATCCCCCATGAGGAAATACACATGCACACACACACAAACACCACCCCCCACAAAAAACACTCAGAACGCTCCTCACACAGTGAAAGAAGTGCACGGTAAGATCGGAAATACAGCCCGCAACGTATTACTGGTGATGTGATAGGAATTCCCGGTGACACGTTTCTTCTTCTTTCCCCATCCTTCAGTGCTTATTCTAGTATAACCACCAAACACTGGAAACGTGACTGAAGTGTCCCAAAACAGGAAGCCTGGGGCGGTAAACTATTTACTGGGGAAGCTTTTACCAAGTTCCCCCTGAAAGCTAAAGCTCCTCATTTTCTATACAGTTTGTCCCAGCTTCCGGCCGGGCTCCCACCACTACCCACTTCTTAGCCTCAGTCCGCCTTTTCCTTCTTCTGTCTCACTTTTCTTACTTCCTGAACGGATTCCCTGCTCTGGTCACGTCTGCTCTGTCCTTCTCCTTGGATGAACATCACACTTCTGCACGTGCGCACCTTCCTTTGCTAGCAAAGCCTCTGGGCGGACCGGCCGTCTTTAGGATGCAGTGAGCTCAGTCCCCTTGCTTATGGGACTTCCTCTGGGCGTAACAGCTTCAAGTGGTTTTTTCTCCCTTCCCCGGTGATCTCCGCCCCTTTGTGTCTGCACCCTCTTCTCTTGCCTTCTGCCAGAGTAGCACCGTTTAGTCGTCATCTGGAGACTGGGGCCTGGAAAGCTAAGGGTAACGTGGAATTTAGAACCAAATTTGAGTGCTCTCTGCAGGCATAGGTGTAGGCATCCTTGGTCTGTTTAGAGGGCAGCACGTACAGAGGACAAGGTCTATTTGCCCTAAAGATCTGGAGGACAGAGCAGCGAAGGGAGACTCCGATTTGTCGGTGAGTGAAGCCAAAACGACACAAGGGTTAGGTTCGTGGGGGTGAAGTAGAAAGGTCAAGGAAAAACGTCAAGGGGAATGAAGAAAAGCTCTGGGTCTTCCACCAGTCAGTGTCTTTCTTTGAAAGCCTGGGATGTATGAGGGGATTCTAGCAGTTTAGTAAAGGGTTGAAGAGATATGGGTGCCAAGATGGTAGAGGCATGTAGAGTATGAATGAGAAGTTAACATGTATTCACTCTTGGAATTTGAGGATTATATATTTTTTCAGGACTAAATAAGTATCTTACAAAAATACGCTTTGAAAATATTGGATATCGAAACGCTTACCCTTTATTAATACAAACTGTAAATCATACATTTCCAGTCCTCTCAAGATCTAAGATTAGATGATTTTGGTTTAAGTCACAGTCACTAAATATGTGATATTAGGCAGAAAAGTGAGTCTCTTTTGATGATCCCTTTCTCCATTTGAGAAATTGAGTGAGTTGATTTTGAGAAAGTTGGTTGGGAAATTACATGAAAATGATATATATCTGTATACACCATGCAAAGTCATTCCCATGTTAGGTGTTAATATATTGAAGTTTCATTTCACATGGAGAAGATATTTTTTATTGTAGCTAAAATAACCTTGTCAAAGAAATTCGAGGGACTATGTTCTCGTTCTGTGTGTAACAGTTATTTTTATATTGGAAGGCGTTTTGAAAGCTTTTGAATCCGTAGTCTGTGGTAGCTTTCAGATCTTGCACCCCTATTCTCCATACAGTACACAGCATCTTAGGTATTGGTAAATTCAGCGGGTGGATAAAATATTGCCTTAACTTTGGGTCAAGTCCGTGTAGTGATTTCATTTGATTTCAAAAACAGATTACTAGAGTCACGAGCCCAGTCTTACGCTGTTAACAGCGGCAAAAGTTACGACTAAATCACTCATTTTTAACTACTTGTAGAGGTTTTTGTTCTATGAGTTAGGAATTTTGTTCATCCTCATGTGGAAAGAAATTTTTGTTTGTTTACAGAATTCCCATTAGAAAAATGGGACAACTCTTGAGAAACTACTCTGGTTTTCTTCCAACCTCCTATGTCATGAATGTTTCAACACATGGAATTTTCTAAACTTGCCATATAACCATTAGAATATCACAGAGATTCTATGAAAATTTAATATCTAGTATAAATAATCATTCTGAAACTTTCATTCTCTACTCCACTATCAGTGGAGAATGAAAATACTTTCTTCAAAGTTTTTCTAACATAAAATGAGCAGGTCTGCATTTAAAATAACATAATTAATATTATTCAAGTATTTTCCATGGACAATGTGCCCACATGGGTTTGTCTCAGATATACAGCAAACTGTTGTATAAACTTGCCCCAGGGAAGTAAAATACTCATCTTTTCTCTCGCATATTATAAGAACCAAGAGATATTTATTGCCAGTGAGCAAGTTCTGAGAGATCAGCCCTCCTTAGTACTGGTGAGTTCAGAGGACATCGGCTTCTAAAAATCACTATCCCGTTGCGCAAATCGTTGCTGCTTTCCCTGCGTCTTTGAGATTCACTCCAGTCCTTTGGGAAACAGGAAGCATGTCTCTCTTAAGAACATGAATCATTTGGGTATATTTTCTGTTTATACTATCTTACAGTGTACTGGTATGAGCTGCAGTGCTATTGGAAAACCCTCCAAATAAAGTAGCTAATAGAGACCGAACCCACGCGCGGTCTTCACCGTCAGTCGCAGTGATGTCGAAGGACATTCAAAACATGCGATTTCCGTCATGTTTTTTTTGTCACAAGGCCTCTAGGGACCTCGTGATCTGTCTCGTATCACTCCCCGACCCTGGAAACCTGCATGGCGACTGTGTGAACTAGGCTCGTCCCGACCAGCCCACTGCGCCCGGTGTTGGCTGGACTATTCCCATGTTTAATTCTGAGACCGCGTTAAACCCGGCCTTACGAGATGAAGACGGTGAAATGACTCTGGAGATTACTATGAACAGAAAATAACACAGTCGTGGTGATTTACTTGTGCTCTGACTCGGGGGGTCAGACCTGGGTTCGGGGGACGCGAGGGCAGGCGTGGTGTCCACGGACTGCTGTGTGGCTGTGGATGCTACAGACGCACATTCATACTTGTTTGGAGGGCGTCTGAAGCTCATATTTTGAAGTGAGTGAGTATATTTTCAAGACATTTTAAATACTTAAAAACTATGCTTTATGCTGCTTTTTAAATAATATAGTGGCTGATAATGTACAAGAGAAATTTGTTGTGACTTACCATAGGAAATCTTAATAGATTTTGATATGTTCTTGGGTAAGCAGCTTTATTTTTCCAGTTTCACTAAACCAAATGTGTGAATATAAATATAAATATATATAGATATCTTGCAGTAATATACTTTTTATCTTAATAAACTTTTTCCTGGATTTTTATTTTAATTTTTAAATCAAATATTTTTAACCAACACGTAATTCTTTATATGAGAAAGTTAATGTTAAATCTCATATAAATCTGTCACCTCATTTAAAAATCTCTCAAATCCAACACAACCTGAGCATCAGTCCGTGGTATTTATAAACTGAGTTGACATTTTTCTTCTTTGTATCCCAAATTTTATGAAATGCTCTTCAGCTGTAACTCTGCTTCTTTGCATGGTCTGTCCCTCTGGAGCAGCATTCCTACTTCATTGCCCCCAACGTCACTGGACTCCCCACCATCCCCGAGAGTGTGAGTAGTTTTCTGCTTTCTGTTCTCCTCACATTATGAATTTCACTGATTTTGGTCTCACTGTCTAAGGGTTACCGTATGAGAAACAGAACACATAGTAACTAGGTGTGTTTGTGAGGAAGAACGAGTAGGGAGTAATGGTGTTATCTCTTCTCTTCCTTTTTTTTAATGTTTTTTTTTTTTTACTCTCACCCAAGGATATGTTTATTGATTTTAGAGAGTGAAGTGGGGGTGGGAGGGGAAGAGAAATATCGATGTGAGAGAGAAACATAGATCAGTTGCCTTCCATACGCGCCCTAACTGGGGGTCAAACCTGCAACCTAGGCATGTGCCCTGACCTGGAATCGAACCTGCAACCTTTTGGTGCACGAGTTGATGCTCTAACTCACTGAGCGCCCCGGCCAGGGCTGTTTCTCTTCCTTACACACCTGTTACTCGACCCACTTCCGAGTACCTGATGTGAGCACAGCCTTCCTGTCGCTGGAGGCGGTTCAGGAGGGCCGTGTGTGTAGGTCAGGCGGGGGGATTTCGCAGGGGGTGGCCTCTGTTGGCGGGGAACGGACACCGGCAGTGGGAGCTGTTTTCACCCGCATAGTCACTTTTGTGAGCTGACTGCAGAGTTTCAGATTCCTGCATAGATACCTCTGTTCAAATCTTAGGTGTCCTACACTTGCATTCTGGATTCTTATTTAAGTAATAACATATTTTGTAAGGCTGGAAGGGTATTACAAAAATGATAAAAATTGCTAAGTTTTGCATTTTATTTAAGTCCTGATTGTAGCCCTACTGTAAATATTTTCAGTCTTTTAATATTCATTGTCAATATTTGGTAGAAAAGTTTACATAGGTAAGGTGCAAGTGACAAATATACTTTTGGATGCTGTATGGAAAGGAAATCAAAGAAATAATTGGATTTTCCATTTTTTTGCCCAACTAAAAGTTTTAGCCTTCCTGGGCATAGTTCACCTGGTACCACAGTTTCAGCTTATTATCATACTTCATCCACTCTCTCATTCCTTCATTGTGTTTCTGTGTACTTAGGTTTGAGTACAGAAACTTTTTTAAAAATAGGAAGGAGAGGATCCAAAAGTCAGGGTTAATGTAGCTTAGCCCAATTTTGTTCTTCTGTGGGAGAAAGAATGAGAAGTAACAGGTCAGTGAGTCAGAGCACCCCCACATTTTACTCGGTCGTGGGAGCACCACGCAGGCCTGACCGGGGACGTGAACCAGGGCTTTTCTTGAATCGAGAGCTGAAGCTCTGCTCCGACCCTGCAGCCCCCCTGGGTGGCCGTGCGCACGGCACCCTGCGCCAGATGGTGCCCGGCCTGCCGAGGGACTGGCGGACCCGGAGGGGCTCAGAGGTGTTTTCTGGGGCAGCTCAGCGTGGAGTCGAATTGCCAGCAGTGGTGGCTGGAAAGACAGGTTCCCGGGCCGTATTCCGAAGGGGACAAGGCAGCACATCCTGGTCGGGGCCCTGGAAGCCGCTTCTTCGACAGCTCCTCGGGGCGGGAGGGAGGGCAGTGAAGGCGCAGCCCCCTGATGCCCCTCCCAGAAGCGCTTCCCTGGCGTGGGCCTGCATGTCAGGCCACGGTTGCATGTCCCGTGTTCTGCGTGTCAGCAGAATGATAGTCCATGCGATTATTTCATCGGCTAATCACAGTACCAGCGTGCTTGGCACGTGAAGGCTGGTTGACAAATGCGCAGAAGTGTTTTCCTCGGCTGTCCCCATGAGCCGTAACCCGCACCGTGCTTTCTCCCCGTGCAGAGAAACCTCACAGAGTACTTCGTGGCCGTGGACGTGAACAACATGCTGCAGCTGTATGCCAGCATGCTGCACGAGCGGCGCATCATCGTCACCTGCAGCAAATTAAGCACCGTGAGTACTTCACACGTCCTCTCGAGCCGCCGGCCCGGCGCGTCACACAAAAAGCCCCGCGAACCTCCGCAGGCTCAGACATGTCCTCGGTGTGCTTGGGAGACAATATCTACCTACTTTTTTGATAAATGGTTTTAATCTGGCCCTTGAAGGACAAAAGTCTGATTTATGGAAGCCCGTCTCAGATGCATTAAGTCAGGTTAATTATTTTTTCTTATCAGGAGATGAGAGTTTTTTTTTTTTTCCTTTTTCCTTTTTAAGTCTCCAGAGTTCATTTTACTGCCTTCTGCCAATATAAAGAACTCTTAGGCGCTATTATGAGATCTTTATTATTCACTTGTGGCTTTTTCCATGGACGCCCCTTGAAAGAAGCCCTGGGCCGACAATAGGGGCTGTCCTCACCTGGTGATGGGTGGGCCCCTCTTTGTTGCCAAGTAGTGGTTTGGTCGAAGGTTCTATAGTCGTTCGGACTTGGAGGGGCTCTTCAGACTGACAATAACTTAAAAGTCAAAGTAGCATTTTTTATTAATCACACATCTTCTGCCACTCACTCAAATGTTCTTTGCAAGGTTGCCCTGAGCACAGTAGGGGCAGGGAGAATAGTCGAAAGTACTCTGCTGGATTTCCTATTTTCTTTTCTGCTTTAGACACTGCAAGGCTTAATACTTTTGATTGACTTAAAATCTTACATATAAATCTGAGTGTAGTTTAGAGTAATATTTGAGATATTTATTAAAAGCCATTATTTAAGATGGTCTGAATTTGCCTGCTTGCACGTTTGGGTAGTTGATACAGATAAGATAATGTATGTGTGTTTTGTTCTGTAGTAGAAATGAAAACTTCATTCTCTAAAACTTCAGGATTTAGAGTAGGAGTTTCCGGATTTCTCTAGTATTTCTCTTTAGTGTTTAAGGACGAGGAAGGCACTTTCAGAGAGGGTAACGCTGACCCAAGGGCTGAGGAGCTAAGTGGAGACAGGTAATGTGATACTCCGTCTTCTGGTTCTGATTTCGGGTTATTTCCATTACTCTGCAATTGAAACGTTACAATTCTGAGATTCTCAATTGCCACATTGATATGCTGAGTTTTCCAAAAAATTGAAAAGCTACAGTGTTACGTGTTGAGACGCACGCTGCATGCACATGGAGAGGTAGGGGTGGGGGTGGAGACGGGGTGCCGAGCGGAGGGAGAGCAGGTGCTGGCCACGCCGCAGGTAACTGCCTGCGTTTGCTTCAGCGGTGCAGGGAGTTCGGTCTGCGTCGTTGGGTCCTTTTCATAAATGCGCTTTTCTGCTATTTTAAATTTACCATCGAGGCAAAACCATTCTTCTTTCTCCTCCCTCTTCTCTTCAGCCCGGTCCGTTTTTAAACATGATTTTGTTTTCACGATCATAAAGAAGATTTCTGTGCGGAAGATTTCTGTCCCGAAGACTAGAAAGATGTTACACGCGGTCTGAGAGGTCAGGGAACTGAACTCTTACTGAAAGTGATTCATGGAACACGTACCCGTAATGCGCCGTGTGGGGCGCAGGTTCTGGCTGCCGAGGACTCGGCAGCAGGCGAAGCAAAGTGATTGAACGGACGAAGCAGATGAAGAAGGGAATGAGCAGATAGTTTTTACATCCTACGGGGATGAGGGAGGGAGGGAGGAAAGGGAGCGTGTGTGCGGACGCAGGGCGAGGGCAGGTTCTGTTTTACGGGGTGGTCGTGGAGGCCTTGCACGGGGCAGAGGTCGGAGGAGGTGTGGGGGCGCGCCACGCAAGCAAATGTGTGGCTGCGGGGCGCAGGAGGGCGCCAGCAGTGAGTCTGCTGTGTGCTTTTGTAAGATACTGGCGTTTCTCTCTGCTGTCATTTATGAACACCCTGAGTGGCTGGAGGCCCTCTCCGACTCACCTGGAAACTGGGAGAACACTCGTCATTGCCACAGTGTGGCCGGGAGGCTCAAGGATACTTTCACATGCATGCACGTGTGTCTCTATGCATACACACACATAACATGCATGTAGCTGAAGTGCTTAGAATTGTGTCTGCCTAAGATTCCATGATTCTTCAATGACTCTTGGCTATAATTTTCCAATGGAGGAGGTATACACTTCAGAGTAAAAACTAACGTGCCCGCCCTTTAACTTTATTTGAATAAAAAAATAGATTGCTTTAAAAAGGCTTGGTGTCATTCAGGAAGCTGTCTGCTGGGTCTCTGTGACCCTCTGAACACCTGCTGGTGACATCATCTCTAGGTTACCAGCGTTGTTTTGCTTCCCTCCCCTGGGCGGCAGGACTGACAGCCCACACGCACGTCGCCGTCAGGTTCAAGACCTCCTTCCCCTTCTTACGTGGGAGACGCTGCTGCACCTGCGTCTGTCTTGAGAAGTTCCCATGTCCGTATCTGCTGCGAACCCTCCGCAGAGGAACAGCTAAGGTCACCGATGAGTGCCTCACACAAATTAGGAATAAACTTCTATTTTTAGAAAGAGTTTAGTGAAAACTCTGACACATCCAAGGGAAGAATAAAGTGTTGATGAACTGACCGACTTTTAAGCTTTTTAGTTTCTTATATTGTTTATATGCCATAAAGACGATAATGTACTTACTCATTTTTAGAATCTACAGCCAAAACTTTAATTATTGAGAGAACACATGCAAATTAAGCTGTATTTGCATTCATTATTTTGTGCTAGTTTTAGGAACTCTGTTGGGGTGTGCTCTTTGGCAGTCATAATTTTATTCGAATCATTTTTGTGCCCCTTGTCACTTGCTGGGGGGCAGTGGTGATGTGCTGTCAGAGAATTCGACCCCTTGAGGATCCCTTTCTTTATGCGCTGTTCGTAGTTAAAATTGTAATTTTTAATTATCTTTATCTGATAAACTTTAAAATAAAAAACTAGTTTTGAGATATGTTCACAAAAGATTAGAGGGGTGCTGTGTTACGATTTTACTGGGTCTTCTCCCCGCACACTGAAGTGCGGCGTTTGGCTGAGACCCATCATTCTTTCTGTGTGTGTCTGAGTTTAAGCACTTTTGTGTTTATCCCGTTGATAAATTCATCACGGAGCGTGCGCGGGGGGCACCCTGGGAATCCCGAAGGAGGACAGGGGTTGGATGCAGGCTGTCGGCAGGCCTTTGGGGTGCGGCCCTGGCACGTCTCGGCCGGGCCGGCAGGAACCAGGCCTGAGTCTCCTGCACGCCTCGCAAAGGAAGACATCATGATGTTACAAGGGTCTATCAGTTGCCTTATTGCTGTTTTGTGGCCAGAAGTAGGGAAGATTGCTGTTTGAAGTCATGTCATCCGCTCTCAGCTCAGTCAGGCATGCAGTCTTGTCATCTGCCTCCGTAATTGCTCCTCACCAGACTCCCTCTAACTAGTCAGCTGGGGCCGCGCACGCTGTCCCGACACCCGGCGGCCAGCGCCTGACAGGAGCTCCCCCGCCGCCCTGTCAGTGATATGTTAACCGGGGAGGGGGGCGGGGGTGTCTCCGTGGCCTGTGGAAGCAGGGAGGCGCGCTGCCTCTCTCTAAAGCAGATGTCTGCGCGTTGGCTGCTATTTTGACCAACATTGAGTTGGAAAATATCACCCTCTCGAAGTCCATAAGCACATTAGTTCCAGAGATTTGACTGTGTGTGCAGGTTCTTTCTGGAACATTCAGAGCCGGCAGTAGGGCCCCCGCGGTGGAGTGGTGCTAATAAACTGGAATTTCGTCCTTTGTCAGAGTCACCCCCAGGCATCCAGGCCTGCGCTTTTCTCTGTGTCTCTCATTAATTCCATCAGGGGCATAGGCAAAGGAAATCTCTGCGATCCCTGGAAAATCGGCCATTAAAATGTAGATTTTATAGGTTTAGTTAGACCGAAGGCGGGGTCCAGAGGATTTCAGCCTCTCCATCTGGATTTTACACATCCTGGATTTGTCTCTTAACCATGTCAACTGTATCAGCATGGAACCTGAAACCTGAGGCATCTGTCTGCAGGCTACAGACCGCGCAGTTGGTGAGGGGACAAGGATGACCCAGGTCTGCTTCCACGTTAAGATTATTGAAGTGTGTCTTCCCTTTGTGTTTGGGAAGCTGCTGCCACATGGTACCGTTAAGCGCTGTTATCAAGACCTCTTCGGGAGAGAGATCCTAGGAACGATTTTTACATTGTTCATTCTTCCCAAAGCCCGAAGCAGCCAGGTTCGTCAGCTGGAGCTGGAGCTGACAGTCCTCCTTACCGCTCTTCCAAACGCTGTACTTCTGCTCAGTGGAAGGGACTGGGGTGCGGGGTGGGGCTGCGGGCATAGTCCTGTGGCGCTGTGCTGGGGGACACGGGTGGGGGTTCGTCGGGGACACTTGCCAGACAGGAAAGCAGGAGGGTCTGTTCTTTCCCGCCTCTGCGCTGCTGAGGGCTCTGCTTTTCATAGAAAACAAGCACATATTTCTGCTTTGTGGTTTAGTCCACTCCTCTCCTAAAAGGAAGTAATTGGTTTTCAATTTAAAAAATAAAATTTTTTTTTAAAGATTTTATTTATTTATTTTTAGAGAGAGGAGAAGGCAAAGAGAAAGAGCAATGTATGGCTGCCTCTCACATGGCCCTCATTGGGGACCTGGCCCGCAACCCAGGCATGTGCCCCGACTGGGAATCGAACCGGGACCCTCTGGTTCCCAGCCCGCGCTCAATCCACTGAGCTACACCAGCCGGGCCTAAAAAATAAAATTTTTAATGCAACTACTATAGAATTATCTAAGGACTGTGTTATAAGTTGTCATTCATCAGGTCTGTAAGCTTCATTCCCACGCCTACTCTGGTCTCCACAAGAACGACCTACAAGATTTCGGTTTACTCCGGTGTTTTCTGTACGTGGAATGACTTTTGTGCTTAGTAATTATCAATGTTAGATATCAGGAAAATTGTGTGTGTTGTCTCTTTTTCTTTAGTAAAAGTACTGTTGAGAGTCGTATGTTTTTGTAAATGGACGTGTTTTTACATAGAACAGTTTTCTTTTTCCGGTTAGGCAGGATTTTCTCTTCTGATGCGCTGTCGAGGCGAGGCCGCGGTCTAAGTCACGGCGGACACCACACCCAGCACTTCCTGCGTGGCGCTCATCACCTTCCCCTCAACCCCCGTCTCCTCTTCCTGCCGGGGCGGACCTTGGTGGTTGTCCCTTCCCTCCGGGCTGTTTCCCCGCCTCAGTCCTGTAGACCTGAGTCCTTTGTCCTCTCTTTTCTGACCCCTTTTCTCCACTGCCTCGCGTCTCAGGTCAAGCAGTTCTCACTTCCCGCAAAGAATATTTCCAAGCCGTACGTGCTGAAATCCAGAGTCCTCTCCGCTTACCTAAAACGATGGTGATGACAGACAGGCGTTGTTATGGCCAAGAGGAATGTAGTGTGTAGTCGCCTTCGAGTTAATTTAACCATCACGTACTCTGCAGTAAGGGCAGGTGTTATCTACTCTGGACCAGTGACGATGAGATCGTGAGACTCAGAGGGAGCACATTGTCCAATGCCACAGAACTAGTAAGTGGCTTCACCAAGTCCATCCGACACTGTAACACACACTGTCCATTCTGTGCGTTTCTGCCTTTTACCGCGACCACCCTACGGAACTGAAGGCGTCTCTGCACACCGCCCAGCAGAGCTGCCCTTCCCTTGGAAAACTTCCAGTCACCTGCACCGAAGTGGCCTTCCCCTCGTCCTTGCACGGCTAGACAGTTTTCCTTCCTGATTCCTCACTTGCCCCTTTCTCCCGTTCTAATACTACTCTTAGTGCTAGCACGCATCTTCCCTTCGGACCGCCCCCTGTCCTGCGCTTTATATTCATTCCACGTGTGATTACTTAACCCTTCGGAATCCGAAACAGCTACCGATGATGACTCCCTGCCTGCAGAACTCCTCAATCTGCCGTTACAGGCTGCCCATCACCTGACCCCCCCACGTTTCTTCCTGAGTTTTTCCATCCCTTACCTCTCCGCTCAGGTTTCTAGCCAATGAACTTCTCAGGGTGAGGGTCACCTCTGGTTCAATAGGGACAGAAAACCCAGCCTTCAGGGCAGTGCTGATACAGAGATTTTTAGCAATAATTTTTTCAAATGTTTTCCAAAATCTGGTTTGCTTTACAGATGCCTGGTTTCTTTTAGTAATTCCAATTCTGTCTTTTCTCTCTGAAACTGTGGTTTAGAACTCTGTGTGTGTGTATGTGTGTAAGAATAAATTTAATCTTTTAAAATAAGAAAAATTTTTAAAATAAAAGTTTTATTAATTATGGCATGAAATAGGAACTGTTCATCGAATATGGAAAAATACCAGAGTAGAAACCTGTCTCTTTGACAAGTAAAAACATATCTCTTTGCCATTCATCTTTTTAAATAATAAAGGTTTTGTCAGAAATTCTGATGTTTCTAAGTTAGAGGCTAATTTCCATGTAGGCTTTGTCTTTAAAGGAAGATTTGTGTCTAGCCATTTTCTGCTGAAGAATTTCAAGTTTTTAAAAAGTCTACGACAAAGTGGTAATCCCTTGGGGGAATTTCCGGCCCCACGAGTGTGTGTGGCTGTGGATTCTTGTTCAGGCTCCCCAGGAACGTGGGCTTCCGTGCAGTCTCGCAGAAACCCTGCCTTCTCCCTGTGAGAGGTGTTCAGCCGCTCATTCGTTGAATCGTCCCTCATTTTGGAGCACCTGACCCATCCCAGGCAGTGTTCTGCAGGTAGGATAACGAGGTCACAGCCTCTGTATCCATCTGGGTCCAGTCAGGGCAGAGAAGTGACACAGGAGAAAATATTTTATTAGGATATTATTCAGAGTCTCCTAAGCATAGGAATTTGGAATCTTTGCATGTGATAAGGCAGCTGAAAGTAAAGGTTCTTGACATGCCTGCCTGGGTTGGTGTCCTGGCTTTGGCACTTACCAGTTGTATGGTCTTGGGCAACTGGTCTACCTTTGCCTCTGTGTCCTGATCTGTCAGTGGAAATGATGATAATAGATTCCAGTGTATCAAGTCCTCGGAACGGTGCCTGGCACGTTGTAGGCATTCCATGAATGTTGCTATTATCAGCCTCAGTGGCATTAGACCCGGTGGCCTGGGACGGGAACTTCCAAGTGCCTTTATTCTGTAGTCACAGATTAAGACTACAGATTGTAGACACAGATTATTCATGTAGTGCCTGTATTCTGCGTTCACCGTTGCCAACCTTTATTGCCCCGTTCACTGCACAGCCCCAGCTCTGTCTCTTCACCTGGCTCTGCACACACCGATTCTAGAATCGCAGCGTGTGGGAAATGGATATTCCCGGTAATTTTATTTCACATTAGTGGGTGCTTCGAGACTGTGTCAGTTCAATGTATTGAGTATGCTTTGTGGAACTACAGGTGCAGTCAGATATTCACGTGTCATTGAGCATAGATGGTAAGAAATGTTTTTTCTTAAACCAGCCCCATCTTTGGCTCTTCTGCATGCACTCCAGGCTAATCGCACCCGCTTCTGGCGGCTCTGGGACAGTGTTCCCCTCTTGGGACCTTTGAATGCACCATTGATCAGGGGAATGCTCTTCTCCCCAAGTTGACAGTGGTTGGCTCTCCCATCTTAGTCGGGTCACAGTTCAGATGTCAGCATGTCAGACTTGGTCCCTAACCAGCCCCTCTCTCACCCCTGACCTCTTCCTCTACGTTGGGATTCTTCACAGAACTTACCTCTAACTGACATGATACATGTTTTACCTGCTTATTGTTTGCTTCGCCCACTAATGCGAGAGCTCCATGAACACGGTGCATTGCTCAGCACACGTCACGTAGCCCAGCGGGCGCTTATGACAGCGTCCAGCAGCAGGCACTCAAAACTTTGGTTGACTTAAGCAAGTGAATTATTCTTTTTCCAGTTGCATGGTTAGCTGACGCTCCTTAAAGCCTTTACACAGGATTTGAGGTCTACTTCGAAGGTGGGTCTGAATTACAGTCAAGTTAACATGTTCCGTTAACGACCCCGCATCTCGTTAAGAACATGAAATGCTAGGACGGATCTGGTCTAAGGGTAAAGAGGGTTAGACCTCTCAGGTGCAGTCCTTCCGGGTCATCCATCTTATGCCTGACTGTAAACATCAGGAAACGGACTCTTGGGTGTGTTGGCAGACGGGCCCGCGCCGCACAGTGTCCTGGGGGCAGAGCCCCTGTCTGTGATCTGTGTGATTGTTGTTATCTCACACAGCTTGTGTTCAACTCTGTTTAGTTTCCCAGTAAGTTTGTTTTTTCTTAATGGTGTTTTTTTACTGACAGCTGGACTATCCCCGCTACAGAGTATTTGCTGTAGTAGTGTTTTCTGTTTTAATCACGCGGTGACGGCAGGCTGCTAGGTGGGGACGGGGCATCTTCTTTGGGATCCTTCTTCCTCCTTTGGAAATCTCCGCATGGAAGTCTTGACAGTCAGCAGACTGAATGTTCGCAAAAGCAAATTCCTTGTAGTTCCGCCGGAAATGGACATTTCCGCTGTGATACTTTTAATTATTCATTGCAGCTGCTGAGGCTGACACTGGTTGGGTAGAGGTGGTCTTTTTGCCTATCCCTGTCACCCACCCTTAGACCCGAAAGTTTGCCAAATCTTGAAGAACTTCCTTCTTTCCTGGTAGACCGAGATGAGCAGAGGTAGCCCCCGGCCATGTGCTGACCATTGTAGTCTCACCGTGGAGCCGCCCTCTGAGAACCAGTCAAGTTCAGGAGCTCACGTTGTGCCTTAGCAGTGAGCAGTCCGTGACTTCCGTGAAGGACGACCGACCTCTGAGGGCAGGGGGAAAGTATCTGTCCAGCAGTTGACAGAGTACTTTGGACTCTAGATGTACCCTCCAAAATGACTTACTCTTATTACACTTCTTCATCTTGAAAATGTCTTTTCCTCTCTTACGCCGTTAATTATTCTTCTCAGCAGTGAAAAAGGAATACTTTTCGTTTTTTTTTAAGGGTTCAAGGAGTTGTTTTAACAGTCATCAGTGTAGCAATGGAGAGATTGAGCAAATGAGCTGCCTTTCAAAGCTGCCTGAGGGCCTTCAGCCCGTCCGGTCACCCTGTGGGGTAGACAGAGTCCCTGCCTGCAGGTTGGATGACGCCTCGTTTATACCCTGGACTGCCCCACGGTCCTCGGGGAGGGTGACTCGGGCCGGATGACCCTCTAATTCAGTATGTGGGGTCAGTATGTCCGCGGTCCGTAGTTGTTCAACAGAAGTATCGGAATGCCTCCTAGTGGTGTATCGCGTGTTCTAATGAAGGAGTTTTAAAAACAGTGTTCACCGAGAGAATTCTGGAGATAAACTAGTAAAGCGTGTGTGTGCGCTGCACTAAAACCCTTTGATGACAGCGTTCTGAATGGAATCAAAATATGTTTCTTTGCACATGTAATTCATTAAAAATCTAACTGGAAAATACATAGTAGACATAAAGATGAATATCATTTGAATCAAAAGTTTTTATGTTTTTGGTTCCGATTAGATTAATTTGATTGATTTTTAAACATTCACTTCAACTCTTTTGCTCTTTAATATAGATAATGTTGCTATTAAGATTGAATTGAGAGGGAAAAGGGGTGGGGGGTAGGAGGAGGCAGAAGGGGGACAGGTGGTGGTGGAAGGAGACGTGACTTGGGGCGGTGAGCACACAATACAACATACGGATGACGTGTTACAGAACCACACCCCTGAAACCTGCATAGTTTTATTAACCAACGCCACCCAAGCAAATTCAATAATAGAAAAGATTACATTTCTTTGTATACATTTATTTATTTTTTAAAGTTTTTGATTACTATGTGTGAATTTTAATTTCTTACATAATAAAATAGAAATAATGTTTTATAGAAAGTCTATGGTTCATTTTCAGATGGTTTTATTTTTGAATTCTGATTTTCTAAGTGAATGAAATGATTTAATTAGTCACCTTGAAATGCAGACTAGAGCAGAACTTTAAAATGATGATGAATGCTGATTTAATTATTGCTTTCAACACTAAAAAGTGATTTTACACTTAGAGAAATATAATTTAAAACGCATGGAAAATCACGCAGAAAGAATTCTGATGCGGGTCACTAGGAGGGAAGGAAAACAAGCGATATCTTTTTTTGTGAGGCATTAAAAGTATTTAATTAACTGCTCACCAGAAACAGAACAATTAAGAAGGCAGTTACCTTTAAAACGGCCGCAGCGTCACCGCAGCTGCTGTGACCCGCAGCCCAGCGCCACGGAGCTCCTCCGCAGTGAACAGTTTAACTACGGAATTATGATGTCGCCGGCGTCCTGCGGAGCAGCTGTCAAGCTTGGGCAGCTCGCTGGTCAACGGTGACATGCTCCGTGTCAGCGAGCAGAGTCCCTTGGCACCATCGCCCACGGTCGCGCCAACTGTCGCGCGTCCCCGTCCCCCGGCACGCCTGCCGCGCGCAGACTCTCCTGTCGGGCGCGTGTTCCCTTCTTTGGCAATTTGCCCTAATGATATCCCCGAGGAGCTGCCGCCTCTGCTCGCCTCCATCTGCGGCTGCCGTGTGTGCATCGCAGCGAGGCCGGGCCGGGCTGCGCACACGGTGCTTCCCTCCCGCCGCTGCCACGGGGCTCGCCTCACTTTTCAGTTTTGCTTTTCTCTGAGGTCTGTGTCCTGACTCCAAGCACTGTGTTTTCACATCACCCTCGACCGGAGATGCCCAAGAAACTGCTCGAACTGTTCACATACCCTGTTTTTAGGGGGGGCTCCCCAAAGCTAAGACGTGAGGCCCGTGGCCTTAGTAAAGCTCGTAGGAGGCCGTCCGCCACACGCGCTGGTCTGCGGTGGCTGCTCGCCTTTGCCGACTGGAGCGGGCTGTGGTGTCCGGGGGGTCGGCGGCCACTGACTGTTGCTGTCCTTTCCCCACTTGCAGTTGACTGCCTGTCTGCACGGATCGGCCGCCCTGCTCTTCCCCATGTACTGGCAGCACATCTGCATCCCGGTGCTGCCGCCGCACCTGCTGGACTACTGCTGGTAAGCTCCGCCGCCGGGGCACGCGGGACGGGCCGCTCACTTGTAGGTGAGGCGGTCTTGCTGGGCACACACGTGCCCGAAATCTCTGGAACTTGCCTTGGAGATCAGTAACAAATATCAAAACGTGCTTTTGTGAAGTAGTTCTTTCCAGAGTCGGCAAAAGTTCCAACTTGGCAATCAGAGCTGTTGAGGTTTTGTGAGTTCCTTCTGCAGGATAACTAAATGCGTGAGTAGAAGCAAGTAGCGTCTAAGCTGTGGTTGGGAAAGTTGGACGGAAGTGACAGCGTCACTTAGAGGACTCCGTGTCCCAGGGGTTGGCATCAGTCTGCAGAGTCTGGGAAGGTAGACAGGCTCCCCTGCGCCCCTCCCTCAGTAGCTCGCCCTGCACCGCACACCACAGAGGGGCTGCTCCAGTACGGGGTGGGGGGGGTCCCCTAAGAGCAGTGTGGGAAGTGTCGGGAGGGATTCTGGAAAGCTTCCGAGCGTGAGAAATAGCTCCCACCCGAATTCAGCTCCACCCCCGGGACCTCCCTGTCTGTGGACTGGGAGACGCTAGACCTGGGCCCGGCTCCCAGACAGCAGCCTTGGCCTTGGGCTGGCCTGAGGGCCAAACGTGCTCTTCCCTGTGCTGTCCTCTTCTGGGGGAGAGCTCGCTTCTCCAGAAAGCTGGTGAGTTCTCCCTCTAACCCTTGCAAGTGTGTGTGCACACACACACAAACCCCCACGTGGAAGGACGTGATGGCACGCACACAGAAGGCCATAATTTTGACCATATTGTGTTTTTTGATATCACAACTCATATTATTAAAAAAAACTCTTTTAGAAGCAAAGATTTTAACTTCCGTATTTCATGAAAAGCAGATCACTCAAAGCATTTAAGGATTATTAAACAGATTTAAGTTCACACCTAGGGGTATTTTTTATTGTTTTTATGGCTAGCCCTCTTTGGAATAAGTGATTGCAATGATAAAATGTGTACTTGGCCCCAGATCGACAGTCTCACTAGATTACTGGATGTTTGCCCAGCTTGGCGATGGTATTAGTGTTACTTACAGTATTTGTAGATCTGTGTTAGTGTTGAGGACTCGGTGAAGGGGCTTCCTGTGACCCTACCACCTGCCCCTGTCACTCGGCCCTGAGTCCGGGAAGGAGGGGGAGTTTGGGAGGAGGCCGTGGGGTCACAGTGTAATAAGACAATGACATGTCCAACACCCAAGTCCAAGAGTAAGGCTAGGTCTCTACACAGGCCCTGTTGGTTTTCATTTTAGAGTTCTTGTCCTCTGACCAACAAACCTAGAGTATTAGCATCCTTGGAGGCAGGAACTTCAGCTTGTTCACTTTGACATATACAATAGGCCTTTGCTCATTAAGCAATTAGAAGAGCTCACTTGTTTTAAATGATTTTCTATTAAAGTATCTGAAAACATACTGCTACGTGATTTTAAAAATTATATGTCAAGAACTAACACTTGTAATTATGAGGTTTAGAATTATATTTTATCATATTCAGTGTTAGTGCCATTTTAATTTTTCTATTAAAATGGTTTGACCTCTTAGGAGGTAACATCTCCGTAAGTTCCACGTAAGGCTTTCTAATATAGTGTTATTGAGAAATTACTCCATGACACAGATAGTTCTGTGCTAATTCTTTCCAGAGATGCCATCCCGTTGCTTTCCAAGCCTGCCGTCAGGTGCTCTTCCTGCCGCTTCCACCGTAAGGAAGGAAGCTGGTTTCATAGTTGAGTCCTGGGCATTTCCTTACTGGTTTCTGCCTCTGCCGCAGCCATGAGGACAAGTTCTAGCGGCCTCCGCACCAGCTACTCCCCTGGCCCGGAGAGTATGGTGGCGGTAATCGCAGCCCCTGAGCTCCCGTCCCGTCACAGTGAGGGGCTCAGCTTCCAGCAGCAGGGTCGGGCAGGAGAATATATATATAGAAAGAGAGAAAGAGAGAGAGAGGGACAGAGAGAGGGAAATATTTATATATATTTATATATATTTAGAAGAATATATATATAAAAATAGCTGCTTAAGACCCAGCTCTCTTCCGTTATCAGAAAAATCTATGGACTAAACTGTTTCCTGGGGAAAATGGCTTTCTCCTCTTCGTTTGCACCCTTGCAGATGATTCTAGTCATACTGACCTGTACACAGAAGGGAGAGGGATATCAGAGATTGTTGCTTCCATTCCGTGGGTTTTGAGCAAAGGCATTTTTCAATTCCGCTTTGGAAATAGCTCCAGGAAGGCCAGATAGCAGCAGATGCGTGCCTGCCCACTCTCCCAGGTGACTGGGACCTTCCAGATCCCGAGCTCCTGGAGGGGTTTTTGGGTTTGCGCTTGGTGTCTCTGACGGCAGAGACGGTGAGGGCCAGGAGGCCCCTGGTGACCCTGGGTGAGTGTCGCGCCTGGGTCCACGGGTGCAGGCTTGTTCGCATGCTGGCTCATGCACTCCTTCGCTCATCCACTCGCATGCCAGACATTCAGGGAACCCCTGTCTGGCCAGCAGTGAGCAGGTAATGTAACGAAGAAGACTTGGTTTCTGCCCTGGCAGGGTTCACAGATGGGAAGGAATTTACACACACATTAGCATGTGCACACGCATGCAGGGCACATGCGCGAGGTTCATCTCAGAGGTGTGTATATAAAGGGAACACGGCTGGGGACACCTAGGAAAAGTGGCCCACGTTGCCTGCTAGGACGGGGGAGGCCACTGGGCCCAGGGGACACGGCCCACAGTTCTCCCAGCATCTACCACTAGGAGCGGAAGTGAGGAGTTGCTATTTCATGGGCTTCAGTGGCACAAAATGATCACGTTCCCGAGATCGGCTGGGCAACACCGAGCCTCCAGGCCACAGCACGGCCTCGTGCGCTCAATTCGTGAAGAGGGCACACCCTGTGTCCTTTCTACAGCAGCGCAACGAAGGGCACTTGCGTGCGGCCGGTCTGCGAAGTGGGCGGACGGCCTGCCCCTCTCTGAGTCCTTCACTCCCGGGAAGATTATCATCGTCCTTCCTGGTTCAAGAGTGGTCGATTCCGTTTAGTTAGGCTGTGTGTCTGCTTCTGCTTCCTGCAAAAGGAGCAGACTCCGCTAGCTGCTAAGAGAAGAGCTGCTGAAAATATCAGTGGGAAGCTGCGCTGTTTTGACGACCCCACAGTCCTAGGCCGCTGTTGCGGTCAACCCCGTGCCTGGTCTCTGCAGGGAGACCTCACAGGTAAAAGGGGGCTGTTACGGAGTAATTATTTTTTAACGGAGATTAATTGCCGAAAGAAGAAGCAGTCATCACAGAGCCTTCTGTACCCTCTCTCTGCAAAATAACTTCATGGAGAGAAAGACGTAGGGCAGTTTTGCGCGCGAATGGTGAAACCCCTGTGTTGCCAGGTCCCTCTTCCTGACTCATCAGCACCGTCATCTAATTGGGTTTCAGCGGGGGTTGAAAACTCCCTGTCACGAGATTTGGCTGATTTAGTGTTAGGATGTCCTCGGTTCACTTTTCGTGAGAAAGAAACAACTATTCAACAAAATCTGTACTCTCCAAAACATCATAATTATTTCAGGAGATGATGCTCTAGTTTAAAAATGTTTGCATTTCTGGCATCTGTCTGTTTTGATTTTGTTACAAATTAGTGAGATAAGAACGCCTAGAGATACCCGTTGATCCCATCGAAAACGTTTCCAGTCACTTTGTTATCAGGTTCAAAGAGGCACTCGTCACTGAGTTTTTATTCTAGCTTAACAATTTCTATAAAATTATTGTTTATATTTCAAGTGATAACTAGGAAGTGTTACCTTAGATGTAGCCCATATGACTTCAGCATTTTTGGATTTGATCTTTTGAAGTCTGATCCACTCAATGTTCATCCTCCAACATCTATAAAATGGACGTAACAATAATTATTTTTAAAAGGTTAAATATTTTGATTAACGCTCATTTTCTTACAACGTGCTTAGAAATTTGATGTACTGTGGGCTCTCCGTGTTATGACTCTGGTGGGTAAGATCACCTAGCCTGGGGCTGATAGGAAGGTTTCATAGTAACTTGAATAATTTTACACATCTTTCGATGTGGCAAGGGACTGACGTGTTTTAAGATCTTGCCACTGCCTACCCTGCTTCGTGAAAGTTGTCTGAACCCAGTCACGGGAGGCATGTAATTAGTGACATACATTGTATGACTTCTGCGGAATCCCAGAAGGCATTCCAGAGAGAAGAACATGAACTAGGGACTTCACTGGCCTTCCCTTCGTTAAGCAAAAGTGGGACTGTCCACATGTCTGTGACCTGCTTCCTTTTGAAGGCAGCAGATCTATTAGGTCTTAAGGATATCCAGGCCTATACATAGTTCTCACCTTTCAGTCCAGTGAAGTGTCCAGAATACCAGATCTTTTATGATAAAACAGGAAGGGACAGTTCTGTCAAAGGCAAATGCAACTGGGCTTAGAATCTAGCACATAAGACGTAATGGACATGCTAGTGAGTAAGGACCTCAGCCGTTCTTATTGTTTGCGAATTCTGGGTGTGGAAGGTAGTGGTCAGCCTTCCTCACACACCTGGAACTGTTTGGGGTTCCTCTGAAGACTGGACCTGCAGGGCTGCCCGCCAGTTTTATGGGGGCCTGGTGTCAGTAACCAGGGGGACGTGCTGGGTGCCGCAGCTCTGTCCTGGTACTGACCGCGATGTTCGGAAGACTGCGCCAGCCCTCGGATAAAGAAGCTCCTCTGTTTCCATGAACAGAAAAGGCTGGCCTTCGATGCAGCACCGGAGTGTGTACCAGAGACATTTTAAAAAATGTTTTATTTTTAAATAGCTCTTTAATTGCACATTTTTATCACCTTGGTAGACACGTGTCCATTCTCATGTTTTCTTGTTAAAGAGAATTTTAATTTTGACATGTCAAGTTGAATAATATTCTTCTGCATGTAATGAGAAATGTTTTTGAAACTACTAGTAAGTCTGACTTGATGTGTCCCAGAGATGAGTTAATGACCGTGTTCTCTGCGAGAGCGTGAGACCCACGAGGGAGCGGAGTCTGCCTGCATTGCCTGTATGGGACCCAAGCCCCCAGACCAGCGCACCTGGGGTGCTCTCGAGATTTGGGGTTGACGTACTTAATTTTATTCTTAAACTTGTTTGAATATTTTTCAATTTATTAAAATTGTTCTATTAATTAAAGTCAAAGAAGGATAAGTGTGAATGTATGAGATGTGAATAAAAAGACGAGGCCCAGGAGCAGACAGCACAGAATAGAGCCATGACAGTGCGAGGGGCCGTGCCTCAGCTCCCCAGACGTAGTAGGTGCCTGGCACACAGTAGGTCTCACGCGTCCTTGGTGCTGACTGACTCACCAATTTTGGTCAGGTAGTAGGTATGACATAATGATATATTAAGAAAATCCTAGAAATAAGAATCTAATTGAATTAAAAAAAAGGCGTACAAAAGAAATGTGAATAAATTTGATGGTTATTAAGGATGAGAAGTTAATGTTTAGCACTTCCTAAACTCAATTGACAATAGTCTTTTTCTCTGAAAATAATTTTCACAGATCACTTGTTGGGAAACATTGCATGAAGTCATTAATTAGCGACCAGTGATTAAATGCATGGTCCGCTGTTTAAAATAATATGTAGTATTTGATATGAAGTATATGGAGAAGTTCAACTCAGATTATGGCCTAGACCCTATATTCTTAATCATTAAAGTTTTCTAAGGCATTACATCTTGAATTAATTATAAATGATTTTGTGATTTTTCTATAAGTAGACCTTAACTTGAATCTATTAATGGCCTTTAAGATCAGATTCAAATTATGTATGTAGAAAATTTAAAATACCAATAATGTGCTATGTTAGAACTGTGCGTTTAGTACATTTAATTTGTTGGGCATACAGAGTCATCTAGATTGTTGTTTCGGTTTTCATGACCTATGTGAATATATATGTATTTTTTTTAATTTAGCGCTCCAATGCCCTACCTGATTGGAATTCACTCCAGCCTCATAGAGGTGAGTACCCTTCAGACGTACAATAGCGAGAAATCCATTCCCAAGGCAGTAGCTTAAGCAGTTGCTCTTTGAAAGGCTGCCGGCAGGTCATCTAGTACAAAGCAGTGACTAGTTTTATATTAGCACACTTGCATGGTCATTTTTAAAAAGGTAACTTTGAAATAATTTCATTATAATTTGTATACTAAATGGTCTTCTTTAATGGCGTAAAACCCATGAAAATGAATTCTGGTTGGTAGAAATCATACGGTAAGTTTTAATCCTGAAAACTTTAGTTCTTCATGAATCACTTTCCTCATGGTACTTGGAATTTTTATATTTATAGGAAAGTCAGAACTCGAGTAATTAGGAGTTACAAATGGAAAGCTTATTTTACGAACTTCATTTCGATTCACTTTATCAGTACGTTTTTAAGGAGGTGGTTTTCATGCACTAATCATGAAGTTTTTCATCAGAATATAGCTTTATATTATTTTTAATTTTCAATCTCCTTGGGGATTAAAAATGTAGCAATTTTTTTGTACTGTCATCACGTCATTCCACATTGATTTTAGTCACTCGAGTCATCACTATAGTGAACTGCCTTGTACTTGAAATCAGCGAAATTCCCAGAGAGGACTTCTTATAAGATTAGCATCTAAAGCCATGCACAAAGGACATGGATTGTGCATGGTTGCATTATGCTGGCTGACACCAGTTTCATTTAAAAATTTTTTTTTTTTTTTTTGCTGGTTATGCGTTTTGAACTTTCACCCAAGTTCTAACCTAAGTGAGCTAGATGTGGTTTCTTATTGGCCGTTGTCCCTGTACACCACCATGCATACAGGACAGCAGCTGCGCTGACCAGGGAGCTCCTCGGGCAGCAGTTTTTATCTGTCTCACCTTCAATGAAGAATCCATCTGAACGAGTTTCCTTCGGAGGCTTCATTCGTTTTTAATATTGAAGTCTGGGCTGGATAACATTATGACTCTTTATATTTTGTTATTTTTGGAAAGCTTGTTCTTACCTGCCATGGCACCTGCAGTGAAGGGACAGATTGTATAAAGGCAACATGAGTGAACAGTTATTAATCTGTTATTAGATTGTGGAATTAGATTGTGACTGGCATCATAGACATCAGTAGTTTGACTCATGCTTAGTCTTAACCATACTTGGTATAGTTTGAAAAAGTGATCAAATTGGATTTTGGTATTAGTGTACATGTCTCTTTTTAAGTAGTGTATCTAACACAATATGTACTTTTTATAATATATTTATTTTTACAGATGAAAAATATTTAACGTTGTTGATTATACCTGTTATATTGGTATTTTTTGTGTGTAATTATTCTGTATCAACTTTTAAAACAAACGATTCAGCTTTCCAAAGTATTGTAAAAGGGATACATGTTTTAAATATTCGATTAGATTGATCACATACTTAATGGATGCCTACAGAAAAAAAAATAGTACTTTTTCAAAGGAGCAGTTTAAGAATACTTACCCCGGGAAGGACCGTCTTGGAGAAGTCTATTTGAGCTTTAAATTGGCTCCCATTGTTAAAGGAGACTGTTGGGAGCCGTGAACGGATTGGCTGCCCTCTCTGTGCCTTATTTACTCTGGATTTATTGATCTGTCCTAATAGTCCACTGCGTTTGGTGTGTTTGGGTTAATGCTGAGCGAGGAAGGGCAGTGGGAGCTCAGGAAGGTCTGGACGCCAGGTGGGTGCCGTCGCTCACTGTCCCCTTAACCCTGACGGGAGATGCACGTGGCGCAGTTCCATCTTTATTATGTCTTTCTTATTCCGCAGATTTTTTTCACTGAAATGTTGATCTCTTGTGTTTTTTAAACTTTTTATATAAGTGGCATTATCATTAAAATATAAATATATCTATTTTCATATTTCACATATGAGACTGAAGTATTTTTTTACATTTTTTTTGGGGGGGGGACTGCAATTACAACTCATTTTTTTAAAGGAAGAATCAAATAGTCTCTTATTTCCTGTCAGGCAAGACAGTTTCAAGACTTCTAAACGTTTAGTTGTTCAAAGATGTGACAGTAATGCCCTTTTAAATCTTTCTTTTAATTACTTTTATGTAATCGTGAGTGAAAGATGGCTCGCTATCTCTTTTTAAAGTGCAGATCTGCTCCCAAAATACAGGGTGAGGACCTTGTGCTCTGCCTGGACACTAGACCGTGGGGGGAGTGCGCAGCGGGGGGAGGCCTGCAGTGACCAGGGCCAGGAGCACATCGGGGGGCTGCAGGTGGAAGTGGGGTGGGTAGTTTCAGTGCAGAAAGGCCTCTAAACAAGATGTGGACCCAACTTCACAAGACTATGTGGCCGCTGCCTCTGTGTCACTGCCCGGTGGTGACTTGCGTGGCGTGTAGTCCCTGTTCCTGGACGGGTCCTCTGCAGAGGACGGGAGACACACCGACCACCTTCACCACCGTCCTGCCGGTCTGAACAAGACTTCCCATTTCTGTCCTCAGAGCATGGTCTCATTTTTGAAGAAAAAGGAAAATTACATTGTTATATTTTCTTATTCCTTTTATGATCTAAAAATAGGAGAGAGAGGGGGACCATTTTATCTGCTGTACGACCATCCAATTCTGTGTAGCAAAACCAATTGCTAAAGCCTGGTTTGGAGGGAAAACAGATAAAATACTGATACTACTCCAACTTAAAAAAGGATTTAAATTACATAGTATTTTTTAAAATGTAAAATTGCTCTCCTTTTAGAGGTCTAAGTGTATTGATTTTTTTAAATGAATATATTTTCCATTATTTTTAAAAAGATTTTATTTATTTTTAGAGAGGGGGAGGGAGAGAGAGAGGGAGAGACATCAATGTGTGGCTGCCTCTCAAGCGCCCCCTACTGGGGACCTGGCCCACAACCCAGATATGTGCACTGATTGGGAATCAAACCAGTGACCCTTTGGTTCACAGGCTGCTGCTTATTCCATTGAGCCACACCAGCCAGGGTACATTTTACATTCTTATTGGATGTCTCCTTGAACAAAATTTAATATCCAGCTATTGTCAGATCTTTTAAAACTAAGAGCAGCTTTGAAAAAAGTATACATTTCATATTAACACTGATTTCCTTTATTCAGAGTTTATTGTTAGTGTCATCACAAAGCATTTTGGGGTCACATGGCCATTATTCTAGGCTATTTTATTAAAAAATACATCAGATTTATAGATTAACTTTATAGTTTCTATTAAAAGGACAACTTAAAATTGAAGATGGAAATCAAAATTATGACATAGTTTTTTCACAAATGCCATTAATATAAATATATATTTGCTTATAAAATAGGTTATTTTTGTAGTGATGCTATAATTTATAGGTAACTGCATTTTGGTGTATATAAACCTTGTTTACATGTTTGTATTCATGTGAAAAGGAAAGGAAATGAGTTCACTTAGAAATGTTAATTTCTTAAAAAGGGCCATGTTTTGAGTCTTACTTTAGAATTATTATTATGTCTTTTACAAGATGGATTTTTAGCATTGTGCACCCCCCCAAATCCATATTCCACATAGATATTATGGCTTTCTTAACACTAAAGACTACCACTTCCCTAGAAAATTTAAAATTCTACCTAATGAGCATAGATTTGAAATTCTAAATGAATCAGAGAAATTTTAGTCTTGCCCAACTTGAACCAAAAAAATTGTTTGGCCAATTTAAAATTTAAGGTATTTAATAATTTCCAAAAGAATTCTTATTCTAGAATGGCCCTTTAAAAATATGCTGAAATTAATTGACCTATTGCTAGTTGACCTATACAATTATGGAATTCTGAGTCGATGGATATATTTCACTAATGAGCACCTCATTTGCATTAGGGCATAATACTATTTGCTATCATTTAAATAAAACTATTGGTGGTATAAAACTTAAATATTCATATTAGGTTACATAGGAAACAAACTGTAAGTATTTCTGATGAAATTCTAATTCACTGCTATTTGTCCACATATTGAGATAATTTGACCAGGTGACTAAGCTGTCAAACAAATAAAGCAAATAAGTCAAACAGTTAATCTGATAGGCTATTAAATGTGATCTCTTATGTTGAAACTTGTGTGATAAATATTACTAATAATGAACTACATGTCACTGCCTTCCCTGTCCCTTTTTCTTATTTGACTTTTAGTCGTCATCCTAAACTTTTACCAAATTGAAATGGAAAGATAAGAGAAAAGATGGATTACTTTAAACCGTAGTTGGTTTATGTGAGATCTGCATTATGATTTATGTTAAAAATAGTTAAAGAGCCAGACACAAGTTCTATCGCAGGATTGAAATTGAGCTGATCACATTTAAAGGATGTAAGTTTTTACAGTTCGCTATAGCCATGCCTGTTCTGTAAGTCTTTGTTGTAACATCTCTTTGGTCGTTAAATTATACTCAGTATCTCTAAACTGAAACGGTATTGAGACGAGCAAACATTTTATTTTAAGCCTTTCTACCCGATCTTTTTGAATGGTTGCATACAAACTATTTTTCTCACAAAGTTGTTTATATTCTTTGATAATGTAGGATTTTCCTTTTTTTTCCTTCTTCCAAGAACTAACGCATTAAGATAATTTTCTCTACATTTCTAAGCTCACTAGATTTTGGACAATATACTAAGATGTTTATTTGTAATTGTGTTTTTTAAACAGAGAGTGAAAAATAAATCATTGGAGGATGTGGTTATATTAAATGTTGACACAAACACTTTAGAATCACCATTTAATGACTTGATCAACCTCCCGAGTGACGTGGTAAGTCCGAAGGATATTTTGTGGTGAACGTAGATACATGTATGTTTTCTCCCGGCCCCTGGGGCACCCGGAGTGATGTCGCCCACGGCGAAAGGTGGAATAAAGGGGCTGAGGGTGTGCGAGCGCGCGCCGTAGGGTCTGCGTTTCCCATTTTTACCTTTTGGCAGCTGAGGAGCTGGTGCGCGGCCATGCTCCTCATTGTGAGAAGGGACTGTAATTAAAAGCGCGGCGCCTTCATTAGGCAAGGCTTCTTTCAATGTCCGTCTCTTCATCTCATCTTAATCATTATATTACAAAGTAGGCATTTCTGTCTGCCTAGTGGCATGTCTTGCAAAAGAATGAGAGTTTTTGAAGGAAAAAGAAGGGAGCCAATTACCGGCTTTGCTTCCCCGCCACCTGCCAGCGCCATTCCTTTTAATTAATGATCTGATGGCGCTGGTCAATATAATAAGAAATGCTGGTACAGTTGGGGTCAGGAAATTCGGGCTTTGATCTCCCTCAACTTTCTGAAACATTTATTTGTTTTCTCTAAATTATTTCAGTTTTATTTTTAATCTTCTCTATCCTGCTGAGGGCCTCAAGAATGAAAACCTACGTGGAGTGTCATTTGCTGTGGCAGAGCAGAGACTGCTTACTTAGAATTCTATTTGTAAATTAAACTGCAAGCCCAGTTTGTCATAAAAGACATCTGATCCTTTTGAAATGACGAAAACTGTCTTTTGTCTGTAAAGGCTGATAAATTAAGTGCCAGTTCTCGCCTGGTCTTTGATCTTGCAAAGGGGTATGTGTGTGTGTGTGTGCGCGCGCGCGCACATACACGGGTGTGTCTGCAGCTTATAATAGGATATATTCTGTACTTCATGTGAAATAGTCTCCAAAAGTGCATTTTTTGGCCTTCATATTCCTGATAACAGGGCAAAAATGCAGACTGGTCTTGTTTCTGTATATGTTTCAATGGTTGTTTAAAAATATCTTTCTAACATAACTCTAAGTTAAAATAGCCCTCCTTTAAAAAATCATTCTTTTCAGGGATATTAAAATTTGACAATTATAAAAGACCTCCATTCAAATTTGTAAGTCTCTAATATTGCAAGTACTTTGAAATCATTATTAGGGAGTTTGAAAAATGAAATTAAAAAATCTCAAACTCAAAAAATACAGTAAAACTAAACTTGATTGTTTTATGACTACTGATGGGAAAATATGATTTTAAAGTTGCAATCAAGTTATTTATGCCCATAAATAACCGAAAATAGTTGCTGACCTTGAAGCAAATTAAATTGAAGTATTTTATCTTACTATAGTAAAATTAATGCTACGTACGAACAAATCCAAACCCAGGTCAGTGAAGAATTATATTATCTTCTTAGCTCATTATAACTAGATTGCCTCATTATAAAAATTTTGCAGAAGCTGCTAGAAATGATTAGAGTTATTCATTTGGAAATCCTTCAAAGTATCCTTCATTGGAGAGAGAAGCAATTATGAAAATAAAGACCCAACTTTTAAGAATGTTTTCCTTATGTGCTTGCGTTTGCTACTGTTAGTGCCTCTGAGGAGAAAGGATCGTCTGCTTTTAAAGAAGAGGAAGAAAAATGGGAAAGAAATCCACTTTTCCAGTATCATAGCGCAGTTTTTATAGTCTGCTTTAATGATAGCTCCTTCTTTCTTTGAGAAAAATTACCTTTGACAGTCATTGTTTTGGTGGGTAATTCTTTTAGAATTCAGAGGTAGTGCTTTCCTAGTCGAATTCGTTTGCTATTAACACGTTTAGTTAAATATGTGAAGGAGTTAAACAATATTCCCAGATACAAAAGCCTAAATATATAAATTGACACGAGGGAACATAGTATAGTAACCGTTGGCTGGGCATGACTGAAACGGGGAGAGAGCCATAAGCAGGGACACCGGGGCGGAGACAGAGCCGTGTGTGAGTGCAAGTCCAAGGCCGTGGGCTTACACGTTTGAGGAAGGCAGAAATGGAACTAGCTCTCGGGTAGCGCCAAAACTATTTACTGCAATAGGAGATGTTTTACGTTACAGTCCTTGTCTTAAAAATATTTTAGATGATTGTTTAACCGTCTCTCATAAATTTAGCTTTCTTCATCAGTTTTCCAAAAGCCATCTCTTACAGTCCTGAGGGAAATATGATAAAGTAGCCAGTCCTATTTTCTATCATTGTAAATGTTTCAAATGAGGCATGTTAAAAAATCACACATGATCTTGCTGAATTTGTGTGTGTGTGTGTGTGTGTGTGTGTGTAAGAGAGAGAGAGATTGGAGTGAATAAAACATACTGGAAGCCTGAAGAATATTTCTGCTGGGGTGGTTTGGTTATTTAGCACGTTAACTGAGATTGCAGTGGGGGCCTCTAGAACCGCGCAGCTGAGCGGGGAGCCACCCTGCCCGGCAGGCCGGCGGCTCCGTGTGCGCGTGCTCCCCATTACTGCGTCAGCCTGGCCAGCGGCCTCGGCTGCTCCCGGGTCAGCGGTCACAGTTGTCCCGAATTACTCGTCTTTCTTCCTGCGGACCCTCTGCTGCGCTGCGTGCTGTAATCTTCTTAATGGCTTCATTCCAATATTCACACATAATATTGTAGATTTATTGACTGTTAGAAATACGACCCTGCCAGTAGCAGTTCCGCTGCTCAAGGAATTGAAAATTGGAAAAATAAATCAGGGCCGGGCGCTCAGGAGCCCTTTGTTTTCCATGAGGGAGGGGAAAAAGCTCTCTTCCTGTCTTCTGACAAGAACACTTGTGTTTTGATTTCATCATTTCACTCTAGATTTGGATCATTAGAAGAAAACGAAATCCCAGTTTTATTGGGAGTGATTTTTAACGATATTGATTATTACATGGAATAACTTTTAAAAGCAGTCAATCCGTTACGATGTACTATTGTAGTTTTTGTCTGTGACTGCCTTGTGATTTTATTTTTTATTGGCTGTACCAAATACAGAGATCTTCCAGCGTATGTAGTTTGAGGGTTTTGAAATAAAAGAGTAAATTTTAGGGCTATAAACAATGTCAATTAAAGTTGGTGTTACTATGTTATGTTTTTAAGTGAGGGGAAAAAACCCAGTTGGATTGAATGTAACATTTGAAATCTCAAATGTGGTCATTTTAATATAAGAAAATGCATTGTTGAAAGCCCTCCTCATTCCACATATATTCACAAATGTTTCAATTCTATACTAATTAAAAGTGTACTTTTAAGCTGTTATTGCTCATTTTAATTTTTATCATCATTGACATTTTTAAAGTAACTTGGACAACAGTTGTTATTTCAGAAATAAACAGGACAACCCTATTTGTCAGGAAATTAAGCTAATTACAATTATGATGAGATTTGGGAAATCTGTCTTCATGTGACTCTTCCGTTAAAACAATTATAAACTAACTCTTGTAGGCGAAAGAGGTTGAAGTGACATCTGAAAGAGTTGCATGCATTTGAATATTCATCGCTAAGAAAGTGAATCTTGACCTCTGTTGTTTAACCGTCTTTAGATCATTTTAACTCAGTAAATTGTAAAGAATAATATGCTCTGAGGCAGGTCAGCAGGCTTATCCCTATTTCGAAGGGGAAGGGCGGGAAGTGGACTGTCTGTGGCGTGTCCGGAGCTGTGGTCTTGCGGGTTTTGCCCCTCGGACCAGGCTGCAGCGCCAGACCCTGGTCTGTCTCGTTCAGACCTGGCGGCCAGGGCAGAGAGCACCCCTCCCAAGACCTGATACAGGAGCTCGCTCTCCAGTCCAGTCTCGGTGAGGAAGGACCATGGTGACCTGTTGGATTTATGTTAGGGTTTTCAGCACTGTTTGTCATTCGTTTTCATCTTATCTAGAAAAGTATTGGAAAATGGTACTTTATTTTCTATTACGAGGGTGTATAGAAAATAGAGTATATTCAAGAGTTGTCATACAGTTCACTGTAAACCCCAGTGTGTTCTATGTAGGCTGACCACATTCAGTATAAAGCATCTGTAATCACTGAAACCCTGGAGAGGCCTTATTATAAAACGGAGTCATTTGTATAAAATAAATACCACGTATTTTATAGTGAGGATTTCAAGCATCTCTTGAACAAATAGGTTAGTGTTTTTATCATGAGATGGAAAAAGATACAAATTGTTCTGAATTACCAAAAATCATTCGAAGCCTAAAGAACTAGAGAAAAAAACCCCCAAAACTTTGACTAGTTTTAGACATCTGCATTCAAATGAGTTAATTAATTTGAGAGTAAGTTTGGGAAAGAATGGGCTTTTTTCAGAGAACTTTTAAAATTAGCTTTTAAAAAATTTAGATACGTGAACAAATTTAACTTGCAGCTATCCAGATAGTCAGTAGATACATTTAATTCACTGGCTTTTTCCTGTAATCTAACATGAAGGTTTAATATGTTAAATTGTCATAACGCATGTTATAAAGGAAAAAAAAAGGCCCCAGGGAATACTATATTAGTTCCAGGTTTGCCACAGCTCTGCTCTGATTCTTATTGTGTTTCACAGTGAATGGAGCTCCCGGAAACTTCTCGAGTGGCCAGGCTAGCAAGATGACAGCGTTGTCCAGGTGCTAGCGTAATTTAGAGGACATGTGTTTTAGTTTGCTGGCGTGGACTTTGGGAGACAAACACAGCTTCCAGTTGCGCCCCGGAGACCCCCAGCCCTGCCCTTCCTCTCCCTCTCCCTCTAGAACCGGGCACCAGGCGTGCGTGGCGCCCCAGCCACCAGCTGCGGACCCGTCTTTGTGACGGCAGGCCCTCGTCAGTGAGCGCTTGGAGAAGCGAAGTAGGATTGCATTTCTTTTGTCTCGTGGTAGGAGTTGCTTTCCAAGTCCCTGTTTAGCGTTCTGTCCCGGAGCATTTTATGAGGGTGTTTTCACCTGCCTTTCACAGCCACGGAAGGAAGAACCCGGAGGCAGGCCTCCCCCAAGCTTCGTTGGCTGCCAGAGCCTGATTTTATTCCCTCGCTCTGGGGGTGGGGGCCGCCTGGCCAGGGCAGCCACGAGCCTCTGCGCCCGGTGCTGGGGGTCCGCGGGACCTCGCCCTTCTCTCAAGTAGTTGTACTCAGAGATGGGATTGTTTATGAAAAGGTTTTGTTGTTGTTGTTCATACGTAAAGTATTAGAGATTGTGCCCTTTTTCCTACTGCTTTCTTCGTGTGTATTTTTTTTTTTTAAGATTTTATTTATTTATTTTCAGGGAGAGGAGAAGGGAGGGAGAAAGAACAATGTATGGTTGCCTCTCATATGGCCCTCACTGGGGACCTGGCCCGCAACCCAGGCATGTGCCCCGACTGGGAATCGAACCGGGACCATCTGGTTCCCAGCCCGCGCTCAATCCACTGAGCTACACCAGCCGGGCTTTGTGTGTATTTTTTTTAACAAAAACTTTAAATAGAAGGAAAACATAGTAATGCAACACCCTAAATACTGGGCTTCCAACCACTGGAAAGGTTGTCCTTCTTTCCTTCCAGAGGAGTAGAGACTGACTGTCTGTCTCTCTGCAGTGACCTGTCTTAGCGTCCCCCTCACACCTCCGCCCTGGTGCCTCGTTTACGTCGATTTATAGTTTCCTGCTCTCAGTGATGTCGAGGGCTCAAGAAGTCCCTTGGCTTTCCCATAGCTTTTCATTTCCAACTAACCTGCCTCGCTTTTCCCCTAATGTCTTGTATTTTTACTCTCTCATCCTAATAGCATGCTTCTCTCTCTTATTGCATGTATACGCGTGTTTGTGTGTCTATATATACATATGTATGTATGTAGTATATATGTATTATATACGTATAATCTCCAATTTGATTCCACTCCTTCGCGTTCTTGGCTTTTCAAATTTAAGAGACTTTGTGTGCGTGACCCTATGAGCTCTGTCACAATCGGTCCCCGAATCCTGCTGATGCCGCAGTGACTCGGAGAGCTGCTAAATCAGTTATGTTCCCGGGCCCACCCACCACAGCTGTCCCGTTCCATTCAACTAGAGCAGCTGGCGTAGAAGCGTGCCTGGGGTGGGTTGTTACTTCATTCATTCATCCTGTCGACAGATCTCTGCCGAGCACCCACTGTACGCCTGTCCTGTGCTTGTAGCTGAGCGAACAGGAAGACGTGGATGCCGGTCTCCTCGAACTCGGATCCTGTGGGGCCACATGGCCACACCAAGTCACAAGGGATGTTGGGAAACAGCTGAGTTAACCCCCCCACCAGTCAAAACTTCCAGATTTTTATGACCAAAGAAAGGGAGAGGGGGTGTTGGTGGACTGACAGCCATCTCTGTCCTAGGTGACCTGAAGGGAAAACACTTTTAGCCAAGCTGATGTGCCATTCTTACCGGTCCGCAAACTCCGACCTGCTCCCTGTGGCCCAGCCACTTGGCCATATGAAACTGGCTGGAATGACGAGGATGCGGAAGCCGAGCAGAGTGGGGGGAGAGGCAGGCACACTCGAGAAAGGGCAAGAAGTCCTGGTTAGCCGTGGTGGGCCGAACAGAAGAGAGGGCTGTGCAAAAGCAGGTCAGAGTGCCAGGCCGGCGCGAGCTCGTAAAAGACCTGTAGCTCTCATTAAGGACCCTTGGACGTCACTGGAAACTCACCGGGTATTTTTAGCGGGGGAAGAGTGAGATTTGCTCTGACTTCTAGCCATATCGTGTGGGGTTCTGATCCCCGAAGATCAGAAAGGAAGCAGGAACAGACCATTTGCCATGGGCCAGGTAAGAGATCGTAGCTGCCTGAACTTGACAGTGGCAGGAACTTAGAGAAGAGGAGGCAGATGTGGACTCTCTACCAGACATCTCACCGGCAGAGCCGACCTTGGGAGACGAGATGGCGAAGCACTGAAGAGGGCCCAGGGGTCCCTTTCAGAGCCACGGGGCGCGTGGAAGTGACTTGTTAGAGACACTGGCACGGAGCTGGGCTTAGGGCGGGAGGAGTGCAGTTCGGTCGCCTTAAATTTTAAGACGCCTCTGAACAGAAACGAGTCGTAGACGACACCACATTTGTTAGGGTCTGATAGGTAATTTACACACACACAGCAAGGAGGCAGTGATACCCTCCGTGAGGGGATCATATGCTTTTCATTTAATGAAAGTTAAAGGTTACTGTTTTAATCCTTAAATAGAAGCTTGTTAGAAAACTATATTAAGAAGGAACAGTTAATTTTGTTTCTTAAAAAAAATGAACGGTAGAAGGATTAAAGGGATTTAATATGTGATTCATATGAGAACCAGAACTCGCTTCATGGGAGAATAAAAGATTTTTAACTTTGTAACTTTTTTTTCCCCTAAAGCAGATGATTATTAGAAGCTTTAACCTTTCTACGCACATGTGGTTTCTAGACTCCCGTTGAGTTACGTGAAGGAGACCTTCACAAACCTCATCCCAGGGCAAGTTCAGGGTGCGCTGGTTCTCTAAATATTATTTCTGGATATTTGTTTTTACCACCTGTTCTTGAGGCTGACATTTCTCTCTGTGGTCCTGAAAAGTTAAATGAAAATTTCTGGACATGGTGGTTAATTAACTAATTTATTTTTTCAGAAGAGCTACCTCAAAAAATCAAGCAAAAGAGAAAAATGTGTTGCTTCTCTGAAAAAATTCAGTGCGTTCGTACCCCTTCTTCCCACTTCCCTGCCGGCGTAATCGCTTCGTTGCTCAGAGGCTGTGCCCGTGGCCGGCGCTCCATTAATTTGTACCTGTTTGTTATGTTTGCTCCTGTAATTTCCTCCTTTTCTTCATCGCCACTGTAATGCAGGGAGAGCAGAAGTGCAGAATTGGTGGTGATATTTTCCACACGCAGTGACTCCTGGTTACAATCCCCTGTGGGTGGCTGCCCAGGAGCCTGAATTCTCCTTGTAGGACAGGATTGAAATACTTCGTAAGAGCAGTCAGATGGTGTTTACTTTGGAAATCTTTTTACTCCATTTTTGTTTTGATTTACTATAATACTTAATTGCACTTGAAAAATATTTGCAGACTGAAAAATGTGATAAAATATAATGTAACTTTGGAAGCAACCTTTCGCCATTGGTGAGGGAGACTTGCTTGCTATAAAAAGAGGAAAAAAATTATACTTTCTCATTATCACATAATAGGGTTGTGTGATAATAACCCCATGACTGAGGTCCCAAATGCTTTTCTGAGTTCCATTATACGGGAAGATTTATGAGGATTTATTCCGTTATATGGGGATTTCGTGGGAAGAGGTATACTTATTTTGTAAACTGAGAAGTTTGGAAATTAAAGCAGAAAATGCTGTTTCCCAGACCAAGCCTTGAAAAAGTGCACAGGGGACATTGCCATGTTTTATGGATAAAAACTGCTAAAAGCTAATTAGCACCACAAAGGGCCGATGGTAGCTGGTGATAATTTACCCCAACCCCAACGCCAGGCAAACAGCACCGTTGACAGCATCATTTTGTATTGGAGTCGCATCCTTACAGCTACAACGGACTTTAAAAATCAACTTTATTTTTAAAGGCTATCTTCGAGCGTTCTTTTGTGCGTTCAGAAACACTTACTGGGCCCGCTCCAATCTTCCGACAGGCAGAACCACCGAGAGCAAGTCAAGACAAACTCATTGTATGCGGCTGCAAGGGTTAAAATGGTGTAGAAATAGGCAAGGGAGAAGTGTGATCACATTTCTTGCCAGGCAGTGGCTTGTAGTCTCTCAGCTGCACGAAATCAGACACGCACGTGGGAGAGCCCTGGCCCCTAGACACATCACAGGAACCACACACGCAGCTGAAAATGTTCTAGTAGCCACGTGAGAAAGTCAAAGGAAACGGGTGAAGTTAATCACTTTAATACCCTATTTTACTTAACCCAATCTATTTCAAATATTATTGTTCCATCATGTCATCAAAATTAACATTATGAGTGAGACTTTTTTTTTTACCTTTTCCGTGCTGAGTCTGGAAAATCGAACAGATCTGCGTTCACAGCAGACTCAGTTCGGGCTAGTCACACTTCCAGGGCCTGGGTGTCCCACGGCCACCGGACTGACAGCTAGAACGAGTGTCCCACACTCTTTCCTGTTTTCTGCAGCGGTGTTGGCGGCGGGCTCATTGGTAGGAAGGGCTGTTGGCAGTCCAGCCATCGGGGGCGAGGGGGCCGCCGGCTCGGGAGAGCTTCAAGTTGCCTGCTCTCTCTGTGACCATGCGCACTGTGATCATCCTCCGGACTTGTGCAGAACCGAATTGTTGATTTCGTGTTCCGTAGAGAAAATTCTCTTTGGGGAATGTTCTTTAGCAAAGACATAGGGCGTGACAGTTTTAAATGTCTTTTTTATTTTCTAAAGTAAAATTTTAGCATAACCCCGTCAGCCCTGGCCGGTGCGGCTCAGTTCATTGTAGTGTCCTCCCGTACCCCAAAAGGTTGCGGGTTCAGGACACACACACAGGTTGTGGGTTCGATCCCCAGTTGGGGTGCGTACGAAGGCAACCAATCTATGTTTCTCCTTCTCTCTTAAAAAAGAAAAAAGAAAAAAATGCTCTCAGGTGAAAATAAAAAAGTAAAACAACCCAATCATGTACTTTTTTATAATACTCGGAAAGACTTCCATTACAGGCCTTTTTTGGAGGCGGTAATTAAATATGTACACGTATTATGTTCATTCCCATTGGCTTTTCTTAAAAAGTGTTTGGAACTTAAAAACAAATAGCATAATTATGAACCTCAGAATAAAGGACGTTAGACCAGAGGCTGCTGTTTGCATCCTTCAGCTTTGTTTTGTTGTTTGGATGTGCGGGTTACCTAAAAGTGGGCCTTTTTTGAGGTTAGATTTTAATAGTAAAAAAAATTCCTGTGAAATGAGTTCCGGTTTATGCACTTTGCGGCCTAAGTGAATCACGCTCTAAACTTTCATCTGACTCTGTGGAGCTGGGAAAAGATCACAGCTTTCGGGGAGGCCTGTGCTGCCGAGGCCTTTCCGCACGGCTGATGAACACGGCAACTCCATCATTTTCTCAAAACCGCGGTTATAATTGGACCCAATGGGGGTCTCCCCCTTTGATCAGATCAGAGGAACTGTGACTTTACACTGGAAATGTCACCCCTGTGAAGGTTTGTCACCTGTAGAGCTGGTCTTTCCTCTGATGCCCCTGTTCACTTCTCATTAGCATTATTCAAAGTTTAGTTGTTAATTAGGTTGACACTTCCATTACCATCCTCGTCAACAAGAGTAGTGAGGACCGCTGGCATAAAGAAAGGAAAACATTCCTCCTTTGCAGGAGCTCGTCTGTGCGTAAAGGGGAGGTGACAGTGTTTTGTCACCTGGTTGTTTCGTAAGGATAGGAGCCTGCTCCGAGAAGGGAGGAGTCTAAGGAGACCTTGTCTTGTCACGTGGTGTGCACATCAGCTCACCTCCCCCTCAAAAAAGGAGTAATATGTCCGTAGTATGATCGTGCTGACATGTTCATCCGAGTAATGGTTGTTCTTAAATAATGTGCCTTCCTTCACATCCACAGAACTTGAAATTAAAGGAAATGTAAGAAAAATTATATCAACCTTAGGGGGCTTTTAGAATGATGCCAGTTCCCAGCCCTGACTGGTGTGGCTCAGGGGCTTGGGCGTCATCCCAAGGTGCGAAAGGTCGCTGGTTCAATTCCCTGTCAGGGCCCATGCGCCGGCTGTGGACCCGGTCCCCAGCTCGGGGCACGTGCCAGAGGCAACCAGTCGACGTTTCTCTCACACATCGCTGTCTCTCTCGCTCTTCTCTCCTCCCGCTCTCTAGAAAGAAATCAATCTTTAAAGGTCCCATTATGCCAATTCCCAGATAATAGAAACGGGCACAATTTAAACACGATAATATTTTAATCTGGTTACTAGTTCGTAAGGCAATGACATTGAACTCAAACCGCCCAGGACAGAACTAGGTTCCTGTCTCGGTTTTGTCACTCCTTAGCTCTCCAGTGAGGGTGGATGGATTCACGTCTTTGAGCTCCTGTTTCTCCATTCACGTTGGGTAATGTGAATGCTCTTCTTAGAAGGCCCTGAAGAGTAAATGAGACAGGGTAACATTTGCATAACACAATTCTCTACCCACAGTGGGTTCTCGATAACTTTACCTCATTGCCCTCCTTTTAGCTAATAATGGTCAAAACCGTTCAGCAAATGACTGGAAAATTGCACATGCAAATGAGGCTTCCAAAAATAAAATTAAATAGTAAAGTGATCCTAGAGGATCTGTAACAAATAGCCTGACAGAGCAGAAATGAGCAAGACCCGCCCGGTTTCATCTCCAGACGAGTAGACACAGGTTGTAATTGCTAAAAATCTGCAGAAAAGCAGCTCACAAGCAGTTTACTGTAAAATAATTAAAGCTTATTTATGTCAAGAGGCCTTGGGAAAAAAAAGAGAGCATAAAGCGATTTGCATTAGCAGGTTTCCCTGGGTTCCTGCCTCCGTTTCAATTAACGGGCCAGCAGGTGCTCCGTGTAGTTAAGGAGACGCAGCTCTCGGGAGGAGGCTGGGCTTGGGGCTGACCTGCAGCCACGGTGGTTTGCCTGCTGATTGGGTTGGTACCTCGCCGGACCAATTTCTGAGGTGTTAATTTAACTGTTCCTCTTCGTCCTGCAGGTCTCGGCCCTCAAAAATAAACTGAAGAAGCAGTCTACGGCGACAGGGGACGGCGTGGCCCGGGCCTTCCTCAGGGCACAGGCTGCTTTGTTTGGGTCCTACCGGGACGCGCTGAGATACAAACCTGTAAGCCCGCTATTTGCATTTGCTTTTTAATAGTTCTTTGGAATGGGGCAAACAGTCCGACATTGTAACATCACACCGTAAAAAGGTACCTTCAAGGTCTTTTAAAATCCGAAAGAAGGTGCTTTTTTTAAAAAAACATTGTGTTCCATCTCCAATTTCTTGACTTTCTGGTTTTTGTTCTTTTAGGAAACTTGAGTTAGTATTTCCCACATTCTTTTGCATATCACCTTATCTGTCTTTCTAAAATTGGAATACTTCATGTCTTAACTAATGAATGGTGTTAATCCATTTTTTTAAAACCACCCAATCTTGTTGACATCATTCAGAAATTACTCACACATTTGGTTAATTACATTAATGAGTTTAGAAATAAGGCCAAAATGAAAGTTTAAAAATATTAGAACTTGAAAATTATGCAATATTTGGAGATGTGTTGTCTTTGTAATTCATGGTGAACTCATCCATTTTGCCTATTCTAGCTCATTTCACCATTTCTTTTTTGCTTTAACATCCCAAAAAGGTTATTATGGAGAATTGTAGCCAAGATTTGAGATTGTTCCCAAAGGCAGAAATCAAAATATATTTGTTTCTCTCCCTGAATTATTGGTGACGTGTGTTAGTCTGATTTTGTGAAAGTCTGGTCGCTGCCCTTCCACGACCAGGTGAATAAGCCGCACTGGCTGGAAAACGCCGGGCCAGTGATGAGACCTGCCGTCCCTGGGAAGGGAGTCTGCCCTTGTCATCCTGCACGGCCTCCACTCACTTCTTCCGTCTCTCCAGACTCCCATCTTCCTGTTTCTAGAATGACAGTTTTCACACCTGTCGACCTTTCGGGACTGGTGTGGAAACCGCCCCGTAAACTTGGATGCCCTGAGCAAATGAGAACAGCTCGTCATCCTTTGTCTACACTGCCTTGTGACTCAGGAGCACCCACCTGGCGGCGCTCACCTGTCCGCAGAGTCGCTGGGGCATTGGGAGGAGCCTCTGAGTGCACGGACAGACGAGCTGCTACCTCTACATCAGCATCTCTGTCTGACTGGCATGCTGATTTTTTTGGAACTTGTATATACTTTTTAAAGCATTATAGAACTTACAGTACGGTGCGTAGGACATGTCTCTCATATGGGAGAGTCTTCAAAAATTACGTAGTTGTAAGGTCTTGTTCTTTAAAAGACTGGGAAGCAGCCATCTGTACTCCACTAGCACATGTTCATATTCAGATTATTACACATCAGTGGAGACAAAAATGAGTTTCAAAGACAGAATGACTAATTTGAGTTGTCAAGTATTTTAAAAGAGAGATTGATTTCAAGTTTACAATATAGGAGGAAAATTTAAAAGTGGCAATGTGCTTGCATTATACCACATTTAAGTACTTCGTAATGTTTACAATCTACATTTTTCCTTTTCCTTCCTTAATTGAGGACATGATTTCAATAACTTGGACTTTTTGTTTTTAAACGTCTCGGAAGCCCAGCTCCCGGTGTCCACGGGAGGACATGTCGTTTCATCACAGGGTCCCTTCTGTTTACTGACTGGATCTTACTGCCACTGTCTTCGTTGGTTTCTCTCCATTTTTCCACTTTTGTTTGATGTTTTCTTCTTTCACTGCCAGTTCTTTCTGGGACTTGGGGATGGTGTTTTCACTCTGTATGCCTTTACCTTTCCGTTGATGCAGTCTTTGGACGAAAGCTAAATTTTGAAAGTACACGGAGTGTATTTAGACTATTTTTTTCTATTTATTACCAAAAGCAATAGTGGTTAAGATAAATTATTCCTTTCTTTATTGTGTACAAAATATCATTTGCGGTTTCAGACATTACCTTTACAGATTACCTTGTATTCTAATTTATTAAAAATACATGTGCTTTGTTTTATAAACTCTTTTTGGACATTTATATAATAGGCACATGTCTTTGGCATGTTCTTGTGATTGACATGAAGAAGAAAGAGCCAGGTTTAGAAGGTACAGTTATTTAGTGGTTTCATGCCTTCTTATGCGTGTATCTCAGTAGCATCCTCCAGCTATTAGAGTACAACTGGGAAAGAAAAAAAAAATTCCTAAATAGCGTGAGCTGGGTACAACTGCTTTAACTAGATACTGTTTTTCAGAATTTCGCAAACGTTCACACACGTAGAAAGACCACTGTTTCCCTTACATTTGACAACCCCTCCCCGGGCATTGGAGGTCCTCCCGGTGTCCAGGCCACTGTGTCTCCCTTTGCTTTTTTCCTAAACTTGGACCTCAATTCAGAGAATCCTGCCTGAGGCTCCAAAGGCCCAAGCTCCTCGGATGCTGAACCTTCACTTCCCGGCTCTTCCTTCCCGGCAGCGCCTTTACTATCTTCCTCGCCTGGAGGGCGCCCTTCCTTCCCAGCCCTGACGCTGCAGTTCACACGACCCCTGCTGCCTGTGACCTGCTTACACGTGTCTTCTTTAACACACCTCTTCTCCCTTTTAATATGTTATTTATTATATTTCTCATGTTGTTATTTTTACGGATACTCTCATGATTTATTAATTTCTATTAAAACAATATCTGACCATTGAGTACCCAGGGGGTTCCCGGCATTGATAGGCCCTTTAGATAAACTCTTTCATTTAATCTTTACAAGCCTTTGCAGTATTACCTTTTTCATTTAAAAGATGAGGAAAACGGTCTTTACGGAGTTTAAATAACCTCGCTAAGGTCCCCAGCTAGCAAGGGTGGGGACGTGCGTTGGATTCTGGTCTTCCTCCATCCTGCCCTGGCTCCCGGGTGGGATGGTGTCTGCTCTCTCTGGCGTCCGCCATGAAGTCGCACACGCCTTGAGATGAAGGTCCCGAACGTACAGTTCTCCTAAGTGATGGTGCGTGTAGGGCGCCCAGTATCTGCTTATAGGAAGACAGCACGTGGTACAGAGTCTTAGGATGCTCTCAGAGGAGCGGATGGTGCGGGCCCCTCCCAGTGCACGGCCGAATCAGGGAAACCGATCGCTGCGCGTGCCACGTGTTCCCAGGTGTGGTTCCATCTCCCTGGGGTTCTGCACCACTCGGACCCCCTCGTCCTCTTCTCCAGTCTCCACGGGGGCTGGACAGTCGGGGAAAGCCGCAGGAGATGCAAACACTGTTTTCAAATGCAGATACTAGATATATGGCCTACATACTGCCAAAGAGCAACTGATCTTGGGGAGTAAGTACTTAGAACGTGTGAGTGTGAGTGAGGGACAGCTGCGGGAACGTGGCACCTTTCTCACGGTGCCTCTTGTACACTCTTCACGTGACCCAGAGTCGCGGTCGACAAATCACTTGTGCCGGCAACTGATCACAGAGACAAATGCAACTCCTTCAAGTCGCTGGCAAGTGATTTAAATACAGTAATGGAGATTTTGCTTTTGGGGGGGTCCTAGCCAGTAGCACAGGAGCTACTTTTGAAGACTTCAAAAACGTGAGATCAGACTCACGTGCTGGGTCAAGTGTAGAACAGAGACCAGGACGCAGGCTCCGCCCAGCACCCGCGTGTCCGGGGTCAGATCAAATTCCCGTTCTGGGACGGACTGGTTGTGTGTGTGACTTCAGTCCTTTCGTTTTCTCAGGTGTGAAAAAATGAGGTGATAGTATTTTGGGGGGTTTCTAGAGGATGTAGGTAAGTGACTTAGAACATGGCTGACATGTAGTCCAGGATCTCTCTATATTAGTTACTATATGAAACGTGACGTTTTAGAAGTAGAAAAAGTTGGTTAGGAAACCCCTTTAATGTAACTAAAACAAAACACCCTTCTCTGCTCCTCTAAAGGAAAAGCATTGTCGTAAACCTGGGGTTACTTTGAATTGTTGGATGCGTGTGATTTTGAATATGCATAATTCAGTCTAATGGTATTAAATCTTTGCAGAAGACTTATTTTTACATTGAGGGAGGGGCACCGAGTGGTTTCCAGAGCCCAGCGATCTTTGATTAGGAAGCCACGGTGCAGGCTTGCCAGGCGGGGTGTCTCTACCAGCCTGAAATCCAGCTGCGAGGCAGAAGGGTCTGCTTGACTCCAGCCCGACGGAAGCACCTGGAGTTTGGTGCTGGGTCTGCACCTTCTCTGTGACTCTCCCTGTGCCTCTTCACAGGGACAGGTCCTTCCCGAGTTTGCGCTGATGCCCGGACCTTCTTTATTCCCCTCCAGGGCGAGCCCATCACGTTCTGCGAGGAGAGCTTTGTGAAGCACCGCTCGAGCCCGATGAAACAGTTCTTGGAAACGGCAGTTAACCTCCAGCTTTTCAAGCAGGTAAGAACGAGTGGCCTCCACCCGTCCTTCTGTAAGAGCGGGTGACAAGAAAGAAACAGAAACGTCTGAGGCATTTGCGTCCCTTCTACATCACATCGAAACCCTGGGTAACATCTCTGATAGAATTTCAAGAGTTTCTTCTTTCTTTTGGAACTCTAGAGCTGTCTATGGTGTGGAACGCCAAAAATATTATGTAATACTAACTTTGCTGTTAAAAAAAACTCCTCGTTGAAAGCGCTAAGCTGGTGGTCTCCCCGAGAGAGAGGATCGTGCCCAGTGGAAACAGCCATGTGACTGGTTTTATGGCAGGTGTCATGGACGAAGGCGCTGCTTTGGCACGGTAGATGCATACGGTAAACAGGCGTTTCTTATAGGACAGTCCCAGTGTAACCCAGTTTATAAAATCGTTCATAAACATGGACCTTTTTTAAGCTTTGCGAGAATTTTTATAGCCACACATAGAAATTCAGAAAAAAAATCTGTAAGCACACGGTGTCTTGATTTTTGGCTCCGAAAAGGTAGCTGCCACTTGAAGGCAGGAGCTTGAGGCTGGAACTCAGGGAGGGTGACGCCCCGGTCTTTCGTCCCAGTGTGTGGCCACGGTCTTAGCTTCTGTACACAGTGTGGGTCCTTCGCTCTTGCTTTTCTTACGTCACATGTGACCATTTTAAGGGTAAACTCAGCTGCGTGAATTCAACAGTCAATGAAGAGCTACAGCGGGTCACCAGCTCTGCTCAGGGCCATGACGCACTGTGGCCCTGAGCAGAGTGGGTGGGCGTGCAGACTGGTGTGGCCACTGTGGACAGCAGTGTGAGGCTCCTCCAGAAATGAACAGTGTATCTGCCTTATGACCCAGCGATCCCACCTCTGGGTGTATATTTGAAGAAACCCAGAATATTAATTTGAAAGAATGTGTGCACCCCTATGTTTATTGCAGTATTATTTACAATAGCCAAGCAATGGGAGCAACCCAAGTGCCTATGTATGGTGACATATATACATATATATATGATGCAATATTAGTACTCAGCCATAAAAAAGAATGAAATCTTACCATTTGCAATGTGTGGATGGATCTAGAGGATATTGTGCTAAGTGAAATACGTAAGTCAGAGAAGACAAATACCTTATGATTTCACTTATATGTGGAATCTAAAGAACAATATAAGTGAACAAACTAAACAGAAAATACTTGTTTAGAGAACACTTTGGTACTACCACTTAAATGTGCAAATTTTTTATGGCCCGGCAATTCCACTCTGAATTAGCACCCTAAAATCATTTATTAAAATTGTGCATAATAGCAAAGCACTGGTAGCCATCTTTGCTGTTCATCAGTATTGAAATAAATATATTTTTGTATTCATGCAGTAGAACAGTATGCAGCAGAGAAATGAATGAGCTGCAGCAAAACAACATGAATGAATGAAATGAAAGGAACTAATCTTGAAGAGTTAATGTGATGAGTCCTTTCATGTAAGTTTCCACAGCAAGAAAAATGACATAATGTGTCATTTAGGGAAACACCTACATGATAAAACGATAAAGAAAGAGGCACACAGGGGAAGCTGGAGGGACCGTGGCCTTTCCCATAGGGAGTGAGGGCACACGGGGTGGGTCCCTCTAAGGAAGGGAATGTTCTGGCAGTTTGTTTTATTATTGCTAAATTATTAATTATGTGAGTCATTACGATTTGAATTATTCAAGTATTGCATAAAAAGCACATGTTTAAACGTCGCTGGAGGGGCCAGCAGCCGGCTGTGTGTTCCGTGGCAGGGGACTTCTGAACCTCTTCGAGCCTCCGTTTCTGCCTCTGTCCCCTGGGTCAGCCCCAGAGGCCGCTCGGCCCGCGATAGCTTCCCGCTTTCGCATTCCGCGATACCGTGAAGTAAACAGAACGGAGACGGATGAGCGTGGGCTCCCTCCGGGTAAGCTCCTCTGCAGATAATGCACTTGGAAGGGATCCCAGAAGCAGCTCCTTCCGTCCGCGCCTCTGACAGCCCCATCTTTCTTGCGTGTTACGGAGATTTAAGCCTTCCTCTTTAGGGCTCTCACCTGTGACCTGAATGTGGCCTGCAGATGACGTCACAGCATTGTTCCTGTGCCGATTCCTGGCCTCTGGTGCTGCACCGTGGTCACGCCAAATGCCAGCATGGGGCGGGGGGGTGGGATGCTGTGTAAAGTTCAGTGGGAACTTTCTTCTGTATTTGCACCCTTTCCATAAATCTGAAATTATTTAAAGTTTAGCATTTTTGAATTCACCCCGCATACTCATTGGTTTGTTTGGCTCCTTCTTGAGTTGTAGGCTCTGTAAAGATACAGCTCACTTTTAAAGCATTTTTGTACCTGAATAACTAATATGTAACAGGCACTTAATATTGTGAAACAGAGAAATCCAATAAAAGCTGCCGAGGGACTCCCTGTTCGAAGGAATAGGCATGAAAATGCTTTGACAATTTTGGTAGTGACGCGCTTATAAAATCGAACATAAGGGAACTCATTTAGCGAAAATCCAAAAATCGAAGGAGCTGAGTGGC